>JAEBUT010000030.1:221330-249203 GCA_020011035.1 Amanita subjunquillea
AAAAGGATTGGTCCTGGAGTAGGACCTTAAACTGCTTCACTTTGTTGCGAAAAGTCTTTCCAGACCAAAAACAAGAATCACACGCATTTGTATTTTGCTAGCATGGGCAAAAACCGTCGCAACAACAAACGTTCCAAACAAACAATCCTTACCATCGGTGGTCATTCAAATGTAGGCCACTGTTGTGAACAGTCATCCAGATGCATTTTCCCAGAAAAACCGAAACCATTACCACGCCGCCCTCCTCCACCCCGTCATCACAATGTCACGCTCAGTCGAAGTATGGATTGAGCAGTACGAAATGGGTAAAGACCCATGGAAATTCCCGCCAAAAGCCTTTTGGGCATGGCAAGTCTACATGCGTTGGAAGCGTGAAAATAAAGGAGGACATTTATCCTTTGAAGATTTTTAGTTCGTCTAGGAAGCCGAAACCTAAAAAGGGGGTACTGTCATGACTCGTATCGAACGCTCCAATTCTAAGTCATTTTATATTCATTTTCTTTTGTATTCTTTGTAGTTGGTAGCCAAACACTTAGCTAAGTCGGCGTCTATCTTATCTAGTCAGCGCTAAGATTAGATTAGATTAGATTACGGACTACCGGACCGATGACTCATACCTGCTGACTAATCCGCAGTCGATGCGCAGCAGTCTTACTCATACAGGACTATTATTAGCATAGGGTTCTACAGCCTTTAGGGTTGTAGGGGTTAGCGCACAGACCAGCCTGTATTGTATATATACTGAGCAACAAACACCCAGAGTCCTCAGTCGAGTTCTCTCGGGTTTCCTATCCACTCTCATTCCCTCTACCTCCTAAGTCTATTGTTGGGGCCCTAAGCCGTCACGGCGCGGGTGGTCCTTGATTTCCCATGTGCTCCGCCATTTGACTAGTTCCTGCGTTCCATTCCTGGATAGCTTCGTCCCTGTCTGCCACTTGTTGCGGAGTTGATCCTCCTGCCACAGTTAATGGTTCCGGTCTTGGGTTTGCATTTGGCCGAAATAGTAGTTATATTGATAAATTGCGGATTGCAAATACGCGGTCATGGTATTTGTCCAACCGAACCCTATTTCGACATGCCCCAGATC
Organism: Amanita subjunquillea; assembly: GCA_020011035.1. Lineage (NCBI taxonomy): Eukaryota > Fungi > Basidiomycota > Agaricomycetes > Agaricales > Amanitaceae > Amanita > Amanita subjunquillea. Next base: position 222,418 of record JAEBUT010000030.1, read on the forward strand.
CCCGTTGACGATTGCCTGGATCATCGGCCATCCACTGGTCCCATTAACGCTGGTTCGCACATGGAATCCAACCCATTTGTTATGTCGCACCACTTTAAACTTAACAGACTGGTTTGATCGGTACTGTGGGTCGACTTGGTTTACCCAATGCGCAGTGGGAAAGGCAGGCCATTCGAACCGATTCCATAGTTCTTCCTTAAACAGGGCTAGGTAACAATACCCGGAATGGCAGGTGTCATGCGATCAAAGATTTTGACCACACTCTGTACCTGTTGCTGAAATCGCCTATTTGGGTGATTTCCAGGAAGATTGAATCAAATTCGACGGATCTCTCGATTCAGAAACCGTGTCAGGTTATCGTTCCTTGATGCGCCACAGTATACTGTCCGAAACCGTTGCCTTGCAACCGGTACATTTCCTCCCAGCCATGCATACCATGTTCCCGAGCGGATACATGAATGCGCTCGAGTTCTGGCATTATTGTAGACTCAATAATGGCTGTGCTTTCTCTGTACGCCGGTTGCCATGACAGGATTTTATCAATGGTGGGAAATGCGGGCCAATTAAAGGCATCCCAATATCTATGCTTGATCAAGATCAAGTAGCAGTATCCGGGAATACGGTTATGCAGCATTGCCGTTCGTGGTCTTTTGGAATAGCGGTCTGCACCAGCGTCCCATTCAATTGCTCCCATATGTTTACGGTCATGACCGGATCGTACTAGCGACGCAATCATATCCCAGCCCTTAGGTCCTTTGGGAACTCGCTCAATATGGTAACAGTCATTGTACCCATATGTGCGTCGTATGTTCACACGACCGTGGATATTACGCAAGTTGTAGTCCCACGAATTGATCTCCTGAATTTGAGGAAATGCCGGCCACTCGTACATGTCCCAAAACTGGTTTTTTATTAAAATGAGGTAACAATATCCGGGTACATCCGGATGCAATGTGTGCTTCGTGTGAGCAGGACGTGGGTACGGGTAAGGAATTGCTATTTCCTTTTCAACTTCCCGCTTCCAGTTGTTGATCGTCCTTTGTTTTTCCTCATTGAACCCCTGTTTGGGTTCAGGATCCGCGGATTCCCAATCTGCTGCACATGGGATGGTACCATTGTACCAATTGGCGTCTGCCCCTGCGGTTCTGGTTAGCGACTTGCTAGGTCCAGATTTAGCAGTTACCACTTGGGCATATGACATGGGCGCTGACGTTGAGCGCGTCGTTGATGGTTGTCCTGCGACCCAGGACGAAATAGTGGAAGCTCGTGCCTTCCCTTTCTTGGATTCTTTTTGTCCGCCAAATCGGGCGAACTTGTTGTACTTGCTGCGGCCTTCCATGAGTTTCATGTCCTTCCACGTGTAGGACTCATCTTCATGGGGTCGTAGCGCTGCTCGTTCAATGACATGAAACATGTCATTCTTGTGATGGTCCTGGAGGCCGAACTTAACGGTTTCGTCACGCATTTCTGGTTCCCAGGACAGGATTTGCGTTACGGTTGGCCACGCCGGCCAGTCGAACGTGTGGTAAAATTCTTTCTTGAACAGGTACATGTAACAGTACCCGCTCCTTCGCCATGGTTTCTCCTCGTGGATATCCGTGACGGGCGCGCTTGGTAATTTTGGGCGAACCAGGGTGCCAACCCAGTTCTCCGTGTATGTGGTGTTTTCCCCAATGAGTTTGAGGAAGTCGGCGAGTCCCAGCAGGGGTGTTGTGCCAGGATCGTTCTTCATGACAAGCGGGGATACCAGGTACGGCGTATTGTATCGTGTAGGCATGTCTTTCCGCTTTAGGCGTGCCTTCATGTAAGGATCGGGTCGTTTCCCATCCAATCGTTCCTGGTTTGCGATCTCCGCGGTCGCTCTGTTGTAACTACGGGTCTTGATGTTCCCGTTTTCGGCGTGCATTAACCGATTCCTTTCTTTTGCTGACAGAACCAGACCGTTATGCCGCAAGGTAATGATGTTCCAGCCCATTAACAAGAGCCGGATGTTCGACGGCGTGTCGAACAGACGTTGTCGGATCTCCGATTCGGGATCCATATCATGTAGCAGCCCCTCCAGGGTCTGCCGGTCTTTCTCCATTTGTTCGAGCTCTTGCTCGACCTTTTTCTGGTATCGCCGTTCCTCCCGGCGCTGCTTGAGCAATTCTTCCCAAGCGTCCTCCTGAATTCGGAGGGATTCCTGTTCCAGCTGCCACAGCTGAAACGCCCTTTGTCGTTGTTGGAGACGACGCTCCTTGTACTGCGCCCTGCGCCAAATGTAGTAAGCCCGTACGTGGGCGTCCCGTTGTCTGTTGTCGGTAGAAACTGTGACCGACCGAGTGATTTCTTCTGCGCACTCCTGCGCCCATTCGATACCGAATCGTTTTCCGACCTGCACGAGAGTGAGGCCGGCGCGGGGGATGATATAGTTGAATAGAGATGCCATGGTTGCGTCCCTAGTTGTTGCCTTAGACCTTTTAAGTAAAAAGGCTGGTGACTCTTCTTCTATATTCGTACTTCCTAATACGAATATTCTTTGATGCGGTCAATAACGCACCCGCACTCAATTCTTGGATTTAATTCCACCAAATGACCCAATAGCGTGGTGCCCGGGGTTTCACTCGAGTGTCCTCGTGCTCAGATCGTTAGATCTGATACGTGATTGGTATCTCGAGACTGTTCTCCTTGCTACACGGCACGCTAGAGGACTGCTTTCGCTCGTTCCTGAGCTTTTCCGAGACAAACGGTGTATTCCGCTGACCAGTGCCTGCCCGCACTTTCAATCACACGGCGATACTCTCGTCCGAATGTCTTTTGTCGACAGCAACCTTTCGGTAGTAGTCACTGACAGCGATCAGCGAGTCTATCTGTTGTCGACGGCGATGGTGATCCTCGAGAGCGGCTCAGTAGTCACGTGGTGTAACGTGTACCGAGGTCCGTCGCGCAGGCTTGAGGGAACTCGTCGAGGACGCGCACAACAGCGAGCAAGAGATGCCCGAGGTGGTTGTCAACGACGGCGAGAGGTGTGGTGAAAAGACTCTAGATTATGTTAAGACAAATCTAAACACAACCACAGGTCTCAACGAGAGAGGGATAGAGAAAGAGTGTATTGACACAATAGACCAGTAAGCTGGATTAGAGCAAACTATCTAGAGTCTTAGGACTCCTACCTACGGATACGCCCTCCTTATATACCTTTGGCCCTGGTCTGTGCGCACAGACTACACTGCCCCCCAAGGCTGTGTACGCGCAGCAACGTTCCAGACCCCTCCATAGTCAGACTCGCCCGGACCCCTATGCCTAGACCATCGTACAGCCACCCATGGCTTACCTAACCGGTCCTTCCATAACGGATCCCCCCCAAGCCCCTATGCGTATTGGTATCCTTCCAAGCGTCCGTAGGCCTCCAGATAAAATATGATAAAATATAGAAAAATAGTAGAAAACGTCCAGAGTCGTAACATTGACCAACACCTCGGTCACGACCAGTACTTCGGTCAGTCACACATTAGTCATCGTGACATCTAAGCTAATTTCAAGCTCCGACCAGCCATTACGAGTATTAACATATCACGTTATGTGCAGTATCTACTAGCATGCGGTAATTAGTATGTATCGTAGTAATTTGGATTTGGGTGAGGGACACTAAGATAAGGGTTACCATAAGGATTAGTGTAGTTGAGTATTGGTGGATAATACATCACTGGGGTTGGGGGTTGGAAAGCACTCGTACTGGCTTCTGGGGTGAAGGCTTCTGCAGGCCTTTGAGCACTTGAGGATGTGGCTGCTGGATTGCGACGGCCCTGTGCACCTGGAGTCTGGAAAAGGCCAACAAAACGGGGATTTTCTCGCAATTCCAGATGAAGTTCCATATGTTGGCGAATGCGGTTGAGGAGTTCCGGAATTGTACCCTTGTCTGAAATCTGAAGGGCACCTGCAATAGATAAGAGTTCATCTTTTTTCTTATATGATGTGAGAGCGTGGTTGAAGACCTTGGATGCAGCATCTTCTGCAATGCGTGCATTGCGTACTTCTTGCTCAGCAAGCTTCTGGGCTTCCTTTTCTGCATTTTCTTTTTCACGTTCCTGTCGTTCAGCATCCTCAGCCTCAAAGGCTTCTCGCAATCCTTCCCCAGTGAGAAACCGTGCCTTGATCTTGGAGGATCCACGCTCCTTTGTCTTATTTAAATTTTGCAGCTGAGTACAACAGTCAGTAAGTGCACGTTTTACAATTGTGCAGTGTGCATTTGCTGCCTGTGTGGATGCTTCTTGCATCTGAAATGCATCGTAAACAGCACAAAGCTGTTGCCGAAGTTCCTGAATTTCATTTACAAGTTCTTCAGGTGACTTCTGCTTGTCCACTTCAAAGGGAACAGTGCGGCAGTGATATGTCAGATTACTTATGTCCATAAGAGTAGCAATAGTGCTGGATGAACGTGTTGTGACATGTTCTTGAGGTGTCTCTGAGTCTGAATCCAGTATATCCAGTTCCAAATCATTAACCCGACTTGAAGGATCACCGTCCGAGTCCTCGGTTTCATAATTAGAGTCTTCTTCTGACTCAGCATCAGTTGGAATGGCAATATCAGATGATGGAATATCATCGGGAAAGGAAGCTGGAACGTGGGCAGAGTTTGATGATGCCATGCTGGGAGCAAAATCCTCCTCGGAGAACACATTGCGATTGATGGGGTATATTCCTGTTTTGGAAAAAGCTGTCCGAATGAGATCCTTCGTAATTGCCTTTTCTCGAACCTTCAGATACTCTGGGATGACATTGTAGCGAGTAATTAGGATACCCTTGTGTAGAATCATGTCACAGTGTTCTCGCCACTTATGTCCAACAGGACTAAACACGACAACATCCAGTGGTTGAAGTTTGTGTGTCGTCTTGGAGGGAAAACAGAAGACGACAATTTCGCAATCAGGAAAGGCATAGATTTTGCGCCGCAATTCCCAACTCTCGTGTGACTCATGACCATCAAGGATAAGAACAATTGGCTTTGACTCGTCAACACGTTTTGAACAGGCAAACGGCATGAATTTCTGCTCGATCCACTCCTGGCAAATCTCGTTGTCAGTCCACCCAGATGGAGATCTGCCAACACTATAGATATTCAGAAATGTGAAGGAAGGGGAATATCAGAATACTTACCCACCAAAATTCGTGTCTGATACCAACTTCCGAAGATCAGGGAGAGGTCCATCTGATAAGACAAATGCCGTTGGAGCAGATTCCCCAGCAGCAGAGACACATTCAAGGATGGTAACAAGCTCGAGATTGTCACTACTAATCCGATAACGGTTGCGATGATCACGGAGATAGAAGTACCCTTTTCCATTGTTCTTTCGCCCACCTCCCATTTGAATCCCTTTCTCGTCCATGTTCCAGATATGCTCGGGGGGAATACCCCCATATTGCTCATTCAATTCCTCCCACTTATCAAAGTAATCATTGATAATTGTTTTGTTAAAGTTTTTTGCTCGTTTTGGGTCAAGCTTTGCAGGTCTGGCTGTAATAACCTGCGGATTGCGCTTCTTAAATCGACGAGGCCAGTTCTTACCTAAATAACGTCCAGCAATGTCCGAAGCATTGGTACGAACCATCTGGTGGTCCATTGGCATTCCAGATTGCGCAGCTTGCGCAATGTGATCAAGAAGCATGGCTTCTTCTGGTATTTTGAGGGCCTTTAATGACTCGACATGAGCCTTGTAAGACTTGTGTGTGTTGCTTATCCTGTCTCGAAGGGTAGAAAATGCAACCTGTACATGATATAATGAGAAAATCGAGCACTTGGAGATCAAATCTTAGACGTACATTTTCTTTTTGCGCTGCCATTCTTATTGATGTGTAATGTCCGCTTTCTAGCTTCTCTCGAGCAGCCGTGATACGATCTTCATAGTCAGGGTCTCTGAAGGCGCGAGATTTGCAATGAGTATGAGTTGACTGGTGACTCATACGAGCAGTGGGCTTGACCAAAGGCGACCAAAGACATGTCAATCATATTCAATCTCCGCTGCGGCAGCTCTCGGCAAGCGTGACAACCCCCGAATGAAACAGACAATCGAGAACACATTGTATGGGTAAAGTAACTATTCTAAACGTGTTGTATGCAATCCTAGATACTAGTTGTGATGTATCTTAGGTGTTGGTGCAGTGGGAGCCGAGATATTGAGAGTGACCGAAGTACTGGTCGTGACCGAGGTGTTGGTCAAGGATAGTATGGTTCATGATAACTAATTGATATTCATCAATGATCACCAGTGATCATGGCTGTTCTGGATGAGGCACAATGAAATGAGATGAGTGCAGATGATCATTCGAGATCATCAATGATCACTATATTTTGTCCAGTTTTGCGGAGCAAATTGGGGCAGCAGGATCCTCGACCAATACCCTACTCAAGTACACTTCCAGAATTTTGTGCGCCCTGCAGCATGACAAGGATCTCTTCGACGCCTGGTTTGAAACTTTCCAAATACAAGTCAATGAATGGCATCTGGACCCCCTCACAGCCACTGACAGCTCTTTAGTGGTGGTCACATAATGGCTGTGACAGTCAGGGCTGTGACTCACATGTGATGGCTTCAGCAGTGCCTGGACTCCAGGGACTCCCTGCCCAGTCCAGGTGCAAGGACTCCCTGGAATTGCAGGATTAGTCCTTGCAAAATGCAAGGAAGTCCAGGCACAGTCCAGGCACTGTGCCTGGACTCCACGTGGACTCCATAAGGAACACGTGGGGGAGTGTAAAGACCTCAAAAGTTGGACACATGAAGTGGGATTGTAGAGCACTGCCAAAGGATAAAGGGAAGCAGGTGGAAAAGAAATGGAACTCAGCAAGAGAATATGTCAGAGATCTGACAGAGGAAGAGAAGAAAGAAGTAGCGGAGGAGTTAGGTTTTCAAACCAACTTGTGAACAAGCATTTCGATTCACAAGTTATGGACATTGTAAAGTATGAGGATTCACATGTAAAATTACCTGAGATTTTACATGAATGTCATTTACTGGTACATTGTCTAAGAAATGCACCCATAAGCGCAACCAAGCAAAGACTAACCACATGGTTGGGTCCTTGGATGGTAAGACATATTTGGGATCAACCAATGGAGACAGCCATCAAAGATACAAAAACATGGGTTAAGAAAAACCGTGAAGAGGAAGTGGATGAGACATTGATTAAAGAACTAAATCAAATGTCAGAAAAAGATGCACTGTGGTACTTAAACCACATGAAAACAAAATCACATCTTGTCAGAACAACAGGACAAAGACAGATGGATGTAGGTGTTACGGACAATGCCCTCATTGTGGTTCGTTCTAAGTCAACAGCGACAAGCAGAGTCTCGGTCCGCTCCCAGCCACTGGACAAAGAGTTCAGACGCTAAGTCAAACGATGACAAAGGTCTAGAGAGTGATGAAGAAAGAGAGCGTTGAGGTCAATCGATGTTGAGAGCAAAACTCGTCTAAGTTGGAACTGGAGTTACTCTATAGTACATGGGGTTTATATATGATCAGGGAACAAAGGAAACTATAAAGGGAATGAAACGATAGCTACCTGAGAAAGGAAATATGAAGGTGGCTATGAAAGGAGATAGCGTCCAAGCTGTACAGTGCGCAGTTAAGGGGAAATGATGAGTATGAAACAGTCTGCTGAGACAGGAGGCCGAAATGAAGAGGAAACTGTAACATTACCCCCTTTGTATGCGAGAAGTCACCGACTTCTATGGTGCGCGTCACTTAGTCACCACCAATTTGTGACAGTGGCCAAATTGGGGGAAGCGAAAAAATTTTTGGCCACCAAGAGATGATGGCGCTAGAGTAGTAAATTGCAGTAAATTGTAAAAAAAAATTATAATCACTGCTACTTTCCATGGGCGATGCCTCCAAAAAAATATCTGAAAGAGGCTGCTGTGCGTGCACGCGCTGCTGCGCTGAAAGTGTGAGCCTCGAAAAAAAAACCTGTCACCCCTGCAAGCCCATCAGAACCCCAGGAACACCTCATCATTCCACCAGCCTCTGAGTCTGTTGACATTTTTATTGTTGTCAATGATTGCGAGTCCGATTGTGGCTATAGAGGAGGTGTTAATATGGCAGGAAGCTCAAGTGAGAGGGAGAGCTTGCCATCAGATGAGCAGAATGAATGCCAGGAGTCATTGTCCGAGTTTGACGAAAACGATGTGAAGGGCCTGAAGAAGAGAGGCATGTCCCGGGCTGCTGCCTATGGTGCATTCACTGATCTGGGAATGTCCATGAGTAAATCTGAGGCGGAATGGAAGAAGGCTGAGGCAAACCGAGCCTTTGGTTACAATGGCTGTTCAGTGAGAACTTGGCGACGTCATGCGAAGCAGGCGCGGGAACAGCTGGCAGTCCGTGAACAGGCAAAATGCTCGTGAGTAAAGTTGCAGGGTATAAATGCTGTTACTCACCAATATGAAGAACTGACAGGCAGGTGGTGATGATGAGGCAATTCTTTGTGCCCAAGCCAGATGATCCTTCTCAGGCAACTTTGGAACATAGGACATTGGATGACAAGGATGGTTTGGTCACGTTGGATGCCTCCAACTCGAATTTGGCAGGGCTTACACCTGCAGATCTTGTATATTTTTCATCAGATGAGAGCGGGGATGAGGGAGATGATGAAGATGAACCTGGAAACGACTCTGTGACTGGTGGAACCGTGAATGACGAAGCTGATCTGGGCCCAGGCTGGCCCACTGCGACACGAGATTGGCTTCCTTTGGCCCCTCCTTTGAAGCGGCGTCGTCATGACATCCCTGTGCGAATTGCTCGGATGAAAAAGCAAGAATACCAGAGGAAGGAACTGGAGAGCGCTCTCATCGATGTTCAGAAAATGCTGACATCCAAGAAAACACAATTTGCAGGTGGTCCAAGCGGCTTGCAGGCACACCGGGTGCGCGCTATCCAGAGCTTCTTGACCATGACCATCAAGCGTGGTCGACTGGATATTGATGCTTCCGAGCGTGCTGCAGAGAGCCATGGCTTTGCAGCAAAGTGGGGAGGTCGAAGTTTACATGAGTGGACAAAAGCATGGGTGCGCAATCGAGAACTACCAAAGTGTTACGATCATGAAAATCGGCATTACATTTTCAATCCATCTATCAGTGGTCTGGGACCACTACCACAGTCTTTATACAGGCCAGGAGCCTTAGGAGGGAGCCTGGGAACACTTTGCGTGGGTTAGCGCATGGGAGCGCTTACTATGGAACAGGACGATGGCCATACAAGGCGGCCATACACTATACTAGGAAGGACAGCCAGATTAGGCAAGAGGATCGCGCCCTTGATGGCATCATTGACCGACGTCGGCATCAACGCATCAGGGATCATGCCATCATGCATCAGGAAGCAGCAGTGGCAGCGCATATGGACATATGGGATTGCAACACAGCCTATGGAGACAAGGTGGCTTTAGGATATAGCCCCTTACGGTTACAAGGTCTAGAACAACCCGGACTGGTCCAGAGGATGGCGTTACAGCGGCTGCGCCCAAGAAGCATAGCAACGATGACAGCGTGGAGGCAGCGCTCATACAAGACAATAAGGAGCATGAATGCTGTGGAGCGCTGGAGGTTCTAGGCGGTGGCAAGGGTCTTGGTAGAATAGTATATAAGTAGTGCAAGTGTCTTGAGTCGCCCGGACTTAAGATGGTTTCTCTTACGCCCATGTAAGACTCTGTCAGTGTCTTGGTCCGAAGATGGTTCACGCTGAATAGCACGTGACAGCGTGGAGCAGCTCATACAAGACATAAGGAGATGGATCTGTGGAGTGGGGTACTAGTGGTGGCAGGGTTTGGTAGATATATATATACAGTGTCTTGTCGCCCGACTTAAATGGTTTCTCTTACGCCCATGTAAGACTCTGTCTGTAGTACAATATACCTTCCTTCCCTCCCCCTTCTCTCCCCTGCTCGACGAGGCCTGTGGGTCTGTGTCCTAAAGGACGGTGGGTTAGTGTTGTTGGGCGTGAGCTCATAACATCATTATCCTTCATCAGTCAGTGATTTGAAAATGGAATGAAGGAAAGGACAAACCTGATTTACCTCCTGATCTCCAGTCTCTTCACCTTCATTGACCTCCTGATCTCCAGCTTCTTTATCTTCATGAATTTCCTGTTGCTTGGTTAGACTTTGGCTCAAGAAATAAATTGTGATACCTCACCTCTCCCTCATGGTCACCACCTTCACTTTTATCACCAATGTCACTCTCATCTTCACTATCCTCATCATCCTTTTGAAGAATGTTATTATATGAGGGAATATAGCATTAAACTGACTCCACTGTCATTCAACTCCATATCTGAGCGACGTAGACGGGACACAGTGCTTTGGCTGGAAACACTAGTGACAATGGATATACTACGTTTTGGGGATGGACAGAGATGCCACTCTCTTCTAATACAGTTTCCGTACTAAGTATATAATCATACATGTATTATTGTCATTTAATTTATATTATATTTATTTAAATGTACATTTGTGAAGAAGGGGTAGGGTAACAGAGAGCAGGGAGAGAAAGGGGAGCAGGCAGTGGAGGGCAGGGGAAACAGAGGGCAAGGGCAGTGGAGAGAGGCAAGGGCAGTGGAGAGAGGGCAAGGCAGTGGAGAGAGGCGAGGAGAGCGAGCAACAGAGAGGGCGAGGAGAGCGAGCGACAGAGAGGGCGAGGGTGGGCGCGGCAGAGAGAGGGTGAGGGCAGTGGAGAGGAGGCGAGGGCGGGCGGCGGCGGAGAGAGGGCGAGGGCGGTGGAGAGGAGGCAAGGGTGGGGCAGTGGCGGAGAGAGGGCGAGGCGGTGGAGAGGGCGAGGGAAGGGCAAGGAGGGAAGGGCGAGGAGAGAGGGCGAGGCGAGGGGAGCGAGCGACAGAGAGGGCGAGGTGGGCGGCGTCAGAGAGAGGGTGAGGGCGGTGGAGGGTGAGGCGGTGGAGAGAGGCGGGGAGCGAGCGACAGAGGGTGGGGCGGCGGCGGAGAGAGGGCAAAGGTGGCAGAGAGACGGTGAGGGCGAGGGTGGGTGGGCGCAGCAGAGAGAGAGGTGAGGGTGGTGGAGAGAGGCAAGGGCGGTGGAGAGAGGGCAAGGGCAGTGGAGCGAGCGACAGAGAGGGCGAGGATGGGCGCGTCAGAGAGAGGGTGAGGCGGTGGAGAGAGGGCGAGGGGAGCAAGCGACAGAGGGTGGGGTGGCGGTGGAGAGAGGGCAAGGGTGGCAGAGAGACGGCGAGGGCGAGGGTGGGTGGAGGCAGCAGAGAGAGGGTGAGGGCGGTGGAGAGGAGGCGAGGGCGGTGGAGAGAGGGCAAGGGCAGTGGAGCGAGCGACAGAGAGGGCGAGGATGGGCGGCGTCAGAGAGAGGGTGAGGGCGGTGGAGAGAGGGCGAGGGAGCGAGCGACAGAGGGTGGGGCGGCGGTGGAGAGAGGGCAAAGGTGGCAGAGAGACGGTGAGGGCAAGGTGGGTGGGCGGCAGCAGAGAGAGGGTGAGGGCGGTGGAGAGGAGGCGAGGGCGGTGGAGAGGAGGCGAGGGCGGTGGAGAGAGGGCAAGGGCGGTGGAGAGAGGCGAGGGCAGGAGGGAAGGGCAAGGGTGGTGGAGAGAGGGCAAGGGCGAGGGCGGTGGAGAGAGGGCAAGGGCAAGGGCGAGGGGAGTGAGCGACAGAGAGGGCGAGGGTGGGCGGCGTCAGAGAGAGGGTGAGGGCGGTGCGGCGGCGGAGGGAGGGCGAGGGCGGTGGAGAGAGGGTGAGGGCAAGGGCAAGGGCAAGGAGGGAAGGGCGATGGAGAGGAGGCGAGGGCAAGGGCAAGGGGAGCGAGCAACAAAGGGCGGGCGAGAGTGACAGAGAGAGGGCGAGGGCGAGCGACAGGGAGTGCAACAGAGGGAGTGCCGTCGAATGCGTCGTCGATGAAAAACCGGGCGTGGGAGGGCACGTTGGTGTGGGGATGGGCGCGTTGGTGTAGGGATGGGTGCCGGAGGAATAATGTTCGTTTGCGAGTCCAGAACGAGTAGAAGAGGGAGGGGAAGAGGGAAAATAAGCGGGATAGTGAGGAAACTGGCGAAAAAATGACTTACGGGGTGAGTTGGGGGTCATCATTCACTGCTGCATCGTCCTCAGCTATGCGAGCTGCAGACGTCTTCCTGTTTGAAGGGATTAGAATAGCTGGGGAGTGAATCAAAATTTGACGGCGGGCGCACCTCTTTGCCCCTCCTGATTTCTTCCCAATTTCCTTCGTCTTCGCCCGTTTCTTCTCAGCGGCATTCGATGCCGCTGACTCCGCTCTGTTCCTCTTGGTTGAGCGACGGGGGGGCTAGCACGATGCGTAGAGCGAGTGTTCATGGTGGTGGTGGGACAGTGGGCTGTGCTGATCAGATCGATCACTGCACAGCTGTGCTGGCATATCACGTGATTTTCACATGTTGTGTGTCACATGACAATCAACAACACGTCGGTGTCACAATCAACAATGCATGTTTGTGTCACGTGTGATGTAAGCAGATGCCATATATATGTGAGGGTTGTGTACTGGTTCCTCGGAGTGTGCTTGGACTACGAGTAGTCCGAGCACACTCCGAGCTCGACCAGTCCTAGGACTGGTCGGATTTGTCCTAGCTAGGCTCGGAATGGGCTCGGAATGGGCTTGGACTGCACTTGTAGTCCGAGTTCCATTTTGAGTGGGCTCTCAGCCAAAATTCTGAGCTCGGAATTGGAGCTCGGAATCTGATCGGAATACGAGGACTCCTCGTAACCCACTCGGATTCCGAGATTTGAGGGGGGGGGAGAGTAAAGTGCTCGACTAATTGGGGGCCGTTCGAGCCATTAGTGATGTTTTTTGGATTAACCAATTCCCCAGCGACATTTCAAACAATGATGAATGACATTTTCCGACAAGAAGTGGCCGAGGGATGGGTAGTCATTTATATGGATGATATACTGGTGTTCTCATCGATGCAGGAGGAACACACGAAACATGTCAACCGTATTTTGGCAAAATTAGAAAACCATAAATTATTGCTAAAACCGGAAAAGTGTTGGTTTGATCAACCGGAAATTGAATTCCTGGGTCTGGTCATTAGTGAAGATTCCATTAGGATGGAAGCCAGCAAAGTTAAGGCTATTGCAGAATGGCCGACACCAACCTGTAAACAGGAATTGCAGCAGTTCTTGGGCTTTGTGAATTTTTACCGCCGTTTTGTAGAAGGATTTGCTTCCACAGCCAAACCATTGATGAAGCTGACTGGGAAGGATGAGTGGCTCTGGACGGAACTGCAGGACATGGCCTTTCAGGGACTGAAAGACCTTGTGGTGAGGGAGGTTGTACTCAAAATCTCAGATGATGAGGGTCAATTTCGAATTGAAGTTGACGCATCAGATTTTGCAATCGGTGGAATTTTGTCCCAACAAGGAAAGGATGAATCTTGGAGACCGGTTGCCTTTATTTCAAAAGCCTTAAACGATGCTGAGCGAAATTACGAAATCTACGACAAGGAAATGTTGGCAGTCATGCACGCATTCTATGAATGGTCACACTACCTCAAAGGTGCTAAAGAGATAGTGGAAGTTTTGACAGATCATCAGAACTTGACGTATTTCCGAAAACCACAAAATCTCAACCGGAGACAAGCGCAATGGGTTATGGATTTACAGGAGTACAATTTCGTCATCAAACACTGTTCGGGAAAGTCCAATTCCAAAGCAGACATTTTGTCCAGACGAACAGATCACCACCTGGGAGGCCCAGATAACGAAGGGGTCATTTTGCTCAAAGACAACTTATTTGTCCGGGTGTACGACGATGATAGGGCCATCAAAGATATCATAAAGGATATCCGGAAGATTCCTAATCGGCAATGGGAAACGCAGGTGCGGAAAGGTCTTGAGGAAGCCACCAAAGACTTTAAGGTCATTAATGGGTTGGTGGAATGGAAAGGCAGGGTATACGTACCTGTGAATATACACACTCGTGAATCTTTGCTGGCGATTTATCATTCCTGGGGACATCCAGGAATAGACAAGACGGTTGAGCTAGTGACTAGGGACTTTTGGTGGCCACAAATGCAAAAGGACATCCAGAATTACATTACTGGATGTGAAACTTGCCAGAAAGTCAAACTGGATAGACAGGCTCGAGTGGCACTGCTACACCCTAATGAAGTACCAGAAGCACCATGGGAAGCGATATCCATGGACCTAATTGGACCACTCCCGGAATCAAAAGGAAATGATATGATTCTGGTGGTTGTGGATCGATTCACAAAAAAGTCATATTTCCTGCCGACCACGTCCACCGTTACATCGCAAGGAGTTGCTACATTATTCCGGGATAATGTATTCAGGGAACATGGGTTGCCAAAGAAAGTTATCAGTGACTGGGGACCACAGTTTGTGTCCAAATTCATGGACGATTTATATGGGATATTGGGGATTAAGGCCAACCGCTCTACAGCGTATCACCCACAAACCGACGGGCAAACAGAGCACGTCAATCAGACTGTCAAAGAATTCCTCATGATGTTCGTCAATCATAGACAGAACAATTGGAGTGACTGGCTGGCAGTGGTGCAATTTTGTCACAACAATCGAGTCCATTCAGCAACAGGGTATTCTCCCTTCTTCATGAACTACGGACAACACCCGTACAAAGGGCTGAATCCGACCTATGTTCCGAAGGTGGTGGCGGTCGAGGAACTAGCCAAACAAGTCGAGGGAATTCACGCCAATGCAACCGCTGCTCTGGAGAAAGCCGCCAAAACCATGAAAAGGAAATATGATGAGTCTAAAGTTCCGGCACGCCAGTATCAACCTGGAGAGAAGGTTTATCTGAGCATGGCCAATCTTCCAACGCTTCGTGTAACAAAGAAGCTGGACGGCAAATTTGTGGGACCTTTGGAGGTAGTTAAGAAAATTGGACAGTCGGCATACCAGTTGAAAATTCCAGTGTCCTGGAAAATTTACAATGTATTCAACGAAATCCACCTCAAACCATACAAAGAACCGGTATTTCCTGGTCAAAAGGAAAAAGCGGCTTTGCGCAAGGAAGCGCAGATGGTAGAAGAGTCACAGGATGACAAATACGAAGTGGAAGAAGTCATGGACAGCCGCATCAGTGGGGCGCGGCGGTGGATGTCTGGAATACCTCATCAAGTGGAAAAATTACCCTGTCGAGGAATCAACATGGGAACTGGCAGAAAACTTAGGAAACGCTAAAAAGGAGGTCCAGAAATTCCACAAGGCGAATCCCAGTGCACCCCGACAAATGGTCAATGTGCGTGACATTAGCGCAAGTTTCCGAAAATGGCAGAATCATACGGCGATCCCTATAGCAAAGCAGCTGTATGGGTGGGAGGATGGCAAGTTTGAGCGCGAATACTTAGAAAAGCTCAAACGAAACTGGCAGTGTTGGAAAGGCGACCGGCGCGATATATATGCTGAAGAAGACATGCAGCATGAGTTCGTTAGGAACTCAAAATGATTTTTTACAACACGCGTGGCTTCCCGGGACGTGAAGCCTTAAGGGGGGGGTCATGTTACGACTCTGGACATTTTCTCTTATTTTATACTATTTTTCTATATTTTATCTGGAGGCCTACGGATGCTGGACGCGATACCAATACGCATAGGGGCTTGGGGGATCCGTTATGGAAGGACCGGTTAGGTAAGCCATGGGGTGGCTGCACATATTGTATGGCCCATTACAATTCCATCCAATACAACCATTTTTACTGGTGATGCACTTGCTTGGACTGCACCTCCAACACTCCTGTACTCCTGTGTGCATTCACTACAGGCATGCCCATTGGCTGCCCTAATCAAACCACCTTCTCCCAGTACTTGATAGGCTTCCTTTGTCACTTCATCAATGGCTAGATTGTCTCTCATACTCAAGTCAAGGTCAGACACCCCATGAATCTTATTGACTCCTGGACAAAAGCATGCTATACTTGTCTGTGGCTCACTTTGCCAGAGGATGTCACTTTATTGCTAAAGACATCATTCCAGAATGCTGTATATGCTGCAGTGGATGCATGAAAGTTATATACACCATTCATAACTGCAGATGTAAACTGTCGATCAACCCATAAATTGTGACCAATCTTTATGTATTTTGCTGAGTTGAGGTACACCCTATCATACTGGGGTGGTTGATTTGAAGGTGTACGCTCATGATCTGCATAGTATGTTGTCTTGCAATGCTGACAATGCCCAGATAATACTTGCACATCTTCATAAACACCAAAGTCTTTGACTAAAGTGACCAAAGGTATGTCTCTTATCTTTGTAGACATAGGAAGAGAATGTGGTTTGCATGTATTTGTCTCACATACAACAGCTTCTGGACATATAACATGGATAGGTTGTATGTCTTTGTGTGAGATGGGCTTCAGCTTGCCAGTAAAATGACCTGACTTATTATATGGGTAAAGTTTGAGCAATTTGGCCAATTTATCAAGTTGCAATGCCACTGCCACTGTAATTTGCTCATCATCCATGTCCTGCTCATCAATTAGATAATTATTATCTTGTTCAAGCCTTTTCCTTAGTGGTTGTGCAAGGGCTTTTATCCATGAAGTGGCAGTTGTGGACCTTTCTTTCATAAACTTTTTTTTCTGCTGACGCCCATGCAGACTCAACAGCTGCACATTTTCTGTTATGCTGAACAAAATCACCAGGACACTTGTCAATGAAATTGATGAGCTAAAGTTCTGCTCAATAAAAGTGCTGAATGCCCTGAATGTTATGTCTGGAATGGCCTCTCATTCACTGGAGCTGCAGAGACCAAGGGAATAAATAGTAGCATGGCCAGTATCCCCCATAATTCATGTAGACCTTGGAACATGAAAATCAACCTGCATAGTCTGAAAAGAAAGCCAATACTGTTACATTGAACTACAGAACTCTGTTCATTTACATATCTGCTTACATCTTTCCCTTGCTCCTAGTCAAGTGCTTCTTTGAGCTTAGGTCATCCTTCTTCTCTTTCTTCTTCTTCTTCTTGTCATTCTCATCCTCCTTTGCTTTGCCCTTGCCCTTTGCTTTAGCTCTTTGATCCTTCTCATCCAACCAGTTCTTCAGGTCTTTGAAGGAATGTGAAGTTTTCTCTTCCCCCAAATCTCAACATCTGGAAGTGCATCCTCCTCATCATTCAACCACTGTTGCATCTCAGGATACTTTGGAACTCTGCTAAATTGCTTCTTGAGATGCTCATGCCACATGGTTTTGCCAATAAACAACTCCACAATTTCTGTGTCAGATGGCTTTTTTATCTCCCATGCACCTGTAGTGGCCATACTCTCTGAGAGTGACAGGGCTCTAAGGCAGGCCTGATATTTTGAATAATATAAGCGCAGTCCTGCATCAGTCTTGCTAGCAGCATCCCTGAGCAAGTGGCTAGGGATGTTTAACAATGCCACAAGTTCCCTCTTGTAGCCAGCACCTGGCTGAACAGCAGGCTGAGAAGGTGCAGGAGCACCAGATGACTTGGCCTCAGAATCTGTGACCAAAGGTGTGAGTTCACTTTCATTCTCCTGAATAGAGTAATTTCAGTCACATTTCTATTTGAACATGAACAGTTACACACCAAGGCAACATAAAGGATATATGCCCACTTTCTCTTTCCCAGGAAATTGGATCATTACCTTCCAATGCAACCTTGAAGCTGCCTTTGACACTCCAATCACCATCTTCATACACAAAGATCCTCTTACCTGTAAAACAAAGTGATTATGACAGGTAAAGGAAATGAATGAACCACTTACTTTTGACAGGTGAATAGAGCTTTGCAAATTGAGTCAGGACTGGGGTCAGTGTTCCCTTCACCTTTACCCTTACTGTCATTTGAGCCTTCTTGGAAGAAGGATCATCTCCAAGACTGAAAACCTTGATTTTCCCATCCAATGATCCAATGTCACTTTGTAAAGCATCCTCAGCATCCCCAACATTAAAAACATTATCATGGGCCTTTCCACGAAAAAGGCCTCCTGTGGTGCGAGAAGCACCTTGAAGATCTGAAGGATTTGCCATGTGAGCTATAAATTAGCTATTGAATGATTTTAAGATAACTCACCTTCACCTTGACCAAATAAATTGGCAGGGGAACCCCCATCAACCTTGTCAATGTAAAGAACATTATTAAAAAGCCAACATCATAAGAAATACCTCAAATCCCCCATTTCCACCATTATCCTCATTATCCTTCTCTGAGATAGTAACCTGAACCAAATTATGGCTGGATGTTGCTAATTTATACATAAAACATACCTGAGACAATCCAACTATGTTGGCTGCTTCTTCCTTCTCCTCAGGAGTATCAATCTGCCCAACTATGAATAAAGTCCTTATTTAACTGGATATGGCTGTCACCTTGGACTTTCCACTTTCTGCCTCACTTTCACTCTTCTCAGCACTCTTGCTCACCTCACTCTCCTCTTCTTCACTTGCACTGCTGCTGCTGGATTGCTCATACTCACTCCCACTGCTTCCCTCATCTTCAGAAGGTAGGGCTTCAATTTGTTAGTGGAAGGTACTACTGACTTACACTAATAATAGTAATTACCTTGTATTTCTTGAGTATGTCACACACGTCCTGTTGACTGGCTTGGTTTGGTCTTCAAAAAAGCAACTGTTGCTGAACGTGGTCGCTCAGGTGGAGCAACAGTAATACCACTGCTTTCAAGGACTTGCAAGGCACTGGAGACATTAGTTACATTTAAATATTTTATAATAAATAAATAGATATATGATAAGTAGAGGGTACGTAGGCAGCAAGGGCAGTAGAGTGGTTGCATGGTGGGGCAACAGTTGACATAGGAGGGCAAGGAGGCATTTGGTGTTTGCGAGGTTGCGAGGGTGGGGCGATGGTTGACGTAGGAGGGCAAGGAGGCATTTGCAAGGGCAAGGCGGCATTTGCGAGGGGGATGTGGTGTTTGCAAGGGCGACGTGGTGTTTGCGAGGTTGCGAGGGTGGGGTGATGGTTGATGTAGGAGGGTGAGGTGGCGTTTGTGTTTGCGAGGTTGCGAGGGCAGGGCGATGGTTGACATAGGAGGGCGAGGTGGCATTTGCGAGGTTGCAAGGGCGGGGCAAGGGTTGATGTAGGAGGGTGACGTGGCATTGGCGACATGGTGTTTGTGAGGTTGCGAGGGTGGGGCGATGGTTGACGTAGGAGGGTGGGACAACAATTGACGTAGGAGGGCGAGGCGGCGTTTGCAAGGTTGCGAGGGTGGGGCAACGGTTGGCGTAGGAGGGTGGGGTGATGTTTGACATGGGAGGCATTTGCGAGGTTGCGAGGGCGGGGTGACAATTGATGTAGGAGGGCAAGGCGGCGTTTGCAAGGTTGCGAGGGTGGGGCAACGGTTGGCGTAGGAGGGTGGGGTGATGTTTGACATGGGAGGCATTTGCGAGGTTGCGAGGGCGGGGTGACAATTGATGTAGGAGGGCGAGGCGGCGTTTGCAAGGTTGTGAGGGTGGGGCAATGGTTGACATAGGAGGGCAACAGCATCAGGTGGCAGTGGTGTGCAGTGGTGGCGAGGGCAGGGCAATGGTTGATGTAGGAGGGCGATGAGGTGTTTGTGAGGGTGGGGCAATGGTTGATGTAGGAGGGTGACGAGGTGTTTGTGAGGGCAAGGCAGTGTTTGCAAGGGCGAGGTGGCGTTTGCAAGGTTGTGACGGCAGGGCAACGGTTTCCGAGGGCAAGGCAGCATTTCCAAGATTGTGAAGGTGGGGCAACAGTTGACGTAGGAGGGCAAGGAGGTATTTTCAAAACCCATACATGAGGAAGGTTTGACAAAAAGGAGAAATTACTTACGCAGCAAGAGTGCCCCCACTTGTTTCAGCTCTAGAGGCAGTCTCGTCTTCACGAGTACGGGCAGCAGAAGTTTTTCTGCAAAAATGAGTGAGTTTGTTAGATAAAAAAAGAAGACCACGCACTGTATACCCTTGCCCTTCAATGCAACAGGCATCTCCTCTTCATCTCCATCCTTCCGCTGCTTCTTCGCGGCTCTCTTCTTGGCCGATCAGTCGGATGCTGCTGATATGGCCCGTTTTCTACCACTCCTCGACTTGGGTGGTGATATGGTGGTGATGCTGGGCTGCAACTGGGTGCAAGTCATGGCGACAGTGGGATTGAGCAAGGGTGTGACCTGTCATGGTGAACGTTATGTGAGGAGGCTGTGCGGAGTCTGCACAGAATATTCTGCACAGCCATTCCACGGAAATTCCGTGTTCCATGCACATTCCATGTGGAATGGATGAGGAACAGACACGGAGCCACACTGCCAAATGCAGCACAAAGGTCAAATGCACGGAATGGTGTGGATTCCACACAGATTCCGCGTGGTATTGGGGGGGGAGTGTAAAGTACTCCAGCATTTGATAGCTTTGGATCAGCAATTTACACTCCCCCCCCCAAACAAGTGGAATCTGAGCTCAGTCTGAGGACTCCGAGTAGAATCCGAGTCCAGTCTGAGGAAGTGATAAAAAGTGATAACATCCGAGTAGACTCCGAGTTCAATCCAAGCTCAGTCCGAGTTGGGAACTTTTACCATTCAATCCGAGCCCATTCTTAACTAACTGTCCCAATGCAGTATCACATTAAGTTGCCTATATCTCCATGATAACACCTTCAAATTCTGTGTTACCAGCAAGAAAAATCATCTATTTGACTATATCTACACAGAAACACCTTCAAATTACATAATTCTTGATTCAGTATGTACCCCTACTTATGCTCATAATTTTTATATATACACTTTGGCTTTTTGGGGGCTTCATGTTATTCTATGCTATTAACAAACAAAAGACATTAAATTGGCCATATCTCCATTGCAACAGTTCAAATTACATAATTTTAAAAGAAAGTGTAACCTGTATATAAGATAAGTTCTAATTAACTGTATCACTACATATCATCAGCTGAATCCCTCTCATCCTTATCAATATTCACCCCTTGCTTTCTGATTACTTGCTTTGTGTGATAATAAAGCATGGTATGTAAGAACCAGTTAAAATTCCAGGATTTCATTCTCCTCAAGATATTATCAAAGCCACCCAACCAAGCAAATTGTTCACAGGCTTGTGTATTAAATGCACGCTTGAGGTAAGGCTGCCCTTTTGCATCTATTGCCACAATTACCAGGTTGGGAGCTGATCCATCCAATGGTGCAGGATTGCACCATGTACAACATAACTGATCTGATGCATGATGATTGACATAATGATAAGAGTCAACAATGAATCTGCTTGTATTTTTCCAGCTTTCCCATAAGCCACTGTTAACACACCTCTTGAGTACCAAGCAAGCCTTGTCAATACATATATATGAAGGTCTGCTTTCAACACTTGGATATACCAGATTTGAGGAAGTTCAATATGTTTCTTGGTGATTCAGAATTTGAAAACTTTGCCCATGCTATTACAACACCACATGGTGCACAGATAGTCTCAACACAGTAAGTTCTTGGAGGTGTGAAGAGTTCCTCATGTGTCACCTGATCTTCCTCCTCCCCCTCCTCAGTATCATGTGCCTGTTGTGAAGGAGCAAAAGCTGACATCCAAGGCATTGTCTGATCTGCTCTTCTCATGGCCCTTCTATATCGTCCCAGTACATTAGTCTTATGATTGATGACATGCCTTTGCCACCTGTCCATATGCTGCTCACAGGCTTGAGTGCCTTGGATCTTTACATTGGTGCAACCACCAACATGGCAAACCCTTCCAACTAGATTTTCATGAAAAGCACAGTATACTCCACCACGAGCATTTAACAAGTCTGAAGTGCAACCTTCATATCCACAATACTGGAAGAGAACTTGAATGCCAATTAATAGGCCTGGATAAAAAAACTTACTGTATGTCCTGTTATAATTCCATCCATGACAATCATTTTCACAGGTGCACAATCCTCAATGATGTTACTCTGAAATGTTTGTGCAATACCTGCATCCTCCATGCCAACAATAGCTGATGGATCAATTCTACCTATCCAAAAGCAGACTGCTCCCTGTACTTTTGTGTGCACTCATCACAACTGTGTTGAATTGATCCTTGAATAACACCACCATTCCCTAGAAGGTGGAAAGCCTGTCTTGTTACTTCATCTATTGGCAGCCCATCTTCTAGTGTGAAGTTTAGGTTAGATGCTGCAGCCTGAACACGTAATGATTTTTGTACAAATGCATGCCATATCTGCCTTCTTGTCAATTCTTTTTCAGGCCTAAATGACATGTTCCAAAATTCTGCATAAGTGGCTGTTGATGCATGGAAATTATAAATGCCACTCATGACAGCTGAAGTAAAGTGTCTGTCAACCCATAGACTCTGTCCAATTTTTATGTATGTAGCAGAGTTTAGGTAGACTCTGTCATGCCTGTTGTGTATTGGATTGGGTACTGATTCATGATCAGTATAGTAGACTGTCTTGCAATCTGGACATTGACCACTGAGTACAGGCACTTGGTCATAGGTAACAAAATCTTTTATCAGTGTCACCAAGGGTATGTCCTTTTGTTTGGTATTCTGAATCAATGACCTTGGATTGCAGCTCATAGATTCACACACAATTGAATCTGGGCAGATAACATGCACTGGAAGAATCTCAGCATGTGAAACTGGCAACAGCTTCCCTGTGAATTTCCCTTTCTTATTGTAAGGTGACAGTTTTAGCAGCTTAGCCAATGCATCCAGCTTCAAGGTAACTTTGGTGATGACTTGATCATTCTTGCTATCTTCAGTGTCATGATTTGCTTCGCCCACAGGAAGGATTTGTGCATTATTAGCATTTGCTCTCTTTAATATTGCCCTTGATAAGCAGTTCATCCAACCAGTAGTTAAATTGAATCTCTCCCCCTATATTTTGGGCTTTGTTGTCGAGCATGTAGTCCAAGAAGCATGGTATTTTCAGTCATGGAGAATAGAATCATTAAAACTGCAGACAATGATATTGTTGAGTGGAAGTGGTTCTCAACAAATTTGCAGAATTCTTGAAAAGGTATGTCTGGGAATGGTTGCTCAGGTCTTGCTGCAACCACAGGGATCATATGAAGTACACATAGGCACACCACAGGAAAAGTCATTGCATTCAAAAGGCATAGCAAAACATACAGCATACTACAAATCAAGAGACACAGGAACATTGAAGACAAACATTTGTATCAGAGTATGGGCTTACTTGTTGGACTTCTTCTTGCCTTTAGAAGATTCAGCCTTCTTCTCTACTTCCTTCTTCTTCTTCTTCTATTGACTCCATCCTCTTGTACCATTCTTTGCTTCTTTTTACCCTTCCCTGCTCTAATCTCATCTTGCTCAACAAAATATGCAGTCAAGTCTGCAAAAGAATAGGAGATCTTGCTGAAACCCAAACATCCTGATCCTCAGGAGCATTAGGCCCACCCTCCAACCATTCTTGCATCAGGGGATAATTAGAGACCCTTGACATTCTCTTGACATGAGAATGCCACATTGAGGGAGACACAAACAATTTAATAAGGTCTGTCCAGGTGGGCTTCTTCAGAGCAGGCCATTGACCTTTTGCAACCATGTCATCTACACTGTGCTGGGCCTGAGTACAAGCCTTGTATCTCTGATAGTAAGATTTCAAGGATTTATCATCCTTGTCAGTCAGGTGTGCAGGAATATTAAGGATGGCCACCAGCTCAACAGAAGATATTTCAGCAGGCCCTGAACCAGCAATGATAGGAGCTGTAGAAGCATTAGAACCAGAAGCATTGACAGTCATGGTATTCATTCTTTCATCTTCCTGTATTATGATCATAAGTCACATTTTCAGACAAATATAAGCAAAATTCACAGCACAGAGATAGAGGACAGGTTTCCCCTCAATGGATGACCATACTATACCATCAGTATCCTCAAGAGCTTCAGTGTATCTGCCCTTTATAACCCATTCACTATCCTCAGAAACATAGATCCTTTGGTTAAATTCTACATTATATTATATGGATGTAAAATTGAGACTTGATAAATGACTTACTGCTGACAGGAGAATACATCTTGGATACCTTTTTGAGGATTGGTCCCAAAGAAGCAGTGACATCAGTCTTGACAACTAGATTTGGCTTAACTTCACCAATAGCATCAATGCAGGACTTGTAAACTTTGACCAAGCCTTGAGCTTGGATCCTGTCTGACATGAGCTCAGAGTCATCAGCAAAGCTGAAGGTGTTGCCAGTTGCCTGGCCCTGATAATCCCTCCAACAGACCTGGATGCCCCTCAGAAGGGAGAACCTCTTCCTCTGACAAACTGTGTGACAATGTATTTGAAACACTTGCATAACACATACCAGCATCATCAAACAAATTGGTTTCCTTGGACTTCTCCCTATCTTCCTTTTCCTGTTTCTGGCATGAGATATGGAAAGCAAGGACCAATTGACTGACCATGTTCCCACTATCAGTCTCAGATTTGTCTCCTTCTAACTCCTCTCCTATAGCCATACCTATTTTGCCCTCACCCTCATGCTCCTCTTCACTATCACCACTCTTATCTTCACTCTGATCCTTATGCTAAGCTTCAGCATCCTTGCCTTCACATCCAGTTATATTTGTGAACACACCTTGTTCTCCACATCTTCCTCACTCTCCCCATCACTCTCTCCATCACTTTCTTCCTCATTATCAACATCAGAACAACAAAGACGAGACTGGGTGGAGATTGGAACTCTGTCACCAATGCTGGATGGCACAACAACCCTTTTTGGGGGTTGAACAGTAACTCCACTCTCTTGTAAAGCCATCTCAATTCTAACATGTGTCATTCAAGATGGTGACATGAGAAGGGACAGTGACAAAATTACAAGGTGAGGCAATGTACATAAAATTACATATGAAATATAATTTATTATGTCAGTAGTAGCAGATGGGTGGTAGTTGAGGAATGCATGGTAAATTACGAGGTGAGGGCAATGTACATACAATTACATATCAAATATAGATTATTATGTTAGTAGCAGCAGGGTGGTAATTGAGGCATGCATGGTGGGGCATTCATGGTGGGTGGTGGGCAGTGGTCATTATTTAGGGGTCAGCGTTTGTGATGGGTCAGTTTGTGATGGGTTGGTGTTTGTGATGGGCAGTGGTTGTTGTTGAGGTGGTGGGGTTGGTGTTCATGATGGGTGGTGGGTTGGCATTCGCGATGGGTGGTGGGTCAGCATTCGCAGAGTACTTTACACTCCCCCCCAATACCACGCGGAATCTGTGTGGAATCCACACCATTCTGTGCATTTGACCTTTGTGCTGCATTTGGCAGTGTGGCTCCGTGTCTGTTCCTCATCCATTCCACATGGAATGTGCATGGAACACGGAATTTCCGTGGAATGGCTGTGCAGAATATTCTGTGCAGACTCCGCACAGCCTCCTCACATAACGTTCACCATGACAGGTCACACCCTTGCTCAATCCCACTGTCGCCATGACTTGCACCCAGTTGCAGCCCAGCATCACCACCATATCACCACCCAAGTCGAGGAGTGGTAGAAAACGGGCCATATCAGCAGCATCCGACTGATCGGCCAAGAAGAGAGCCGCGAAGAAGCAGCGGAAGGATGGAGATGAAGAGGAGATGCCTGTTGCATTGAAGGGCAAGGGTATACAGTGCGTGGTCTTCTTTTTTTATCTAACAAACTCACTCATTTTTGCAGAAAAACTTCTGCTGCCCGTACTCGTGAAGACGAGACTGCCTCTAGAGCTGAAACAAGTGGGGCACTCTTGCTGCGTAAGTAATTTCTCCTTTTTGTCAAACCTTCCTCATGTATGGGTTTTGAAAATACCTCCTTGCCCTCCTACGTCAACTGTTGCCCCACCTTCACAATCTTGGAAATGCTGCCTTGCCCTCGGAAACCGTTGCCCTGCCGTCACAACCTTGCAAACGCCACCTCGCCCTTGCAAACACTGCCTTGCCCTCACAAACACCTCGTCACCCTCCTACATCAACCATTGCCCCACCCTCACAAACACCTCATCGCCCTCCTACATCAACCATTGCCCTGCCCTCGCCACCACTGCACACCACTGCCACCTGATGCTGTTGCCCTCCTATGTCAACCATTGCCCCACCCTCACAACCTTGCAAACGCCGCCTCGCCCTCCTACATCAATTGTCACCCGCCCTCGCAACCTCGCAAATGCCTCCCATGTCAAACATCACCCCACCCTCTACGCCAACCGTTGCCCCACCTCGCAACCTTGCAAACGCCGCCTTGCCCTCCTACATCAATTGTCACCCCGCCCTCGCAACCTCGCAAATGCCTCCCATGTCAAACATCACCCCACCCTCCTACGCCAACCGTTGCCCCACCCTCGCAACCTTGCAAACGCCGCCTCGCCCTCCTACGTCAATTGTTGTCCCACCCTCCTACGTCAACCATCGCCCCACCCTCGCAACCTCACAAACACCATGTCGCCAATGCCACGTCACCCTCCTACATCAACCCTTGCCCGCCCTTGCAACCTCGCAAATGCCACCTCGCCCTCCTATGTCAACCATCGCCCTGCCCTCGCAACCTCGCAAACACAAACGCCACCTCACCCTCCTACATCAACCATCACCCCACCCTCGCAACCTCGCAAACACCACGTCGCCCTTGCAAACACCACATCCCCCTCGCAAATGCCGCCTTGCCCTTGCAAATGCCTCCTGCCCTCCTACGTCAACCATCGCCCCACCCTCGCAACCTCGCAAACACCAAATGCCTCCTTGCCCTCCTATGTCAACTGTTGCCCCACCATGCAACCACTCTACTGCCCTTGCTGCCTACGTACCCTCTACTTATCATATATCTATTTATTTATTATAAAATATTAAATGTAA
>JAEBUT010000030.1:249213-367446 GCA_020011035.1 Amanita subjunquillea
GGACAGATCTTTACGACCAGTACAGGATTATCGTAAACTTAACGAGATGACCATTAAGAATCGTTACCCACTACTGTTGATATCGGAATTAATTGACAAGTTGAGTAATGCGACAATCTTTTCAAAAATGGACATTCGTTGGGGATATAATAATATCCGTATTAAAGATGGTGATGAATGGAAGGCAGCTTTTCGTACAAACAGAGGATTATTTGAACCATTAGTTATGTTCTTTGGTCTTATGAATTCGCCAGCTACTTTCCAAACCATGATGAATGATTTGTTCCGGGAGGAACTCGCTGAAGGATGGGTGGTGATTTACATGGATGATATATTGGTGTTCTCTCAATCAAAAGAACAACACAAAAAACATGTAAATCGAATTCTGGCAAAGCTGGAGGAAAATCAATTGTCATTGAAACCAGAAAAATGTTACTTTGACAAAACAGAAATCGAGTTTTTGGGTATGATCATTACCAAAGACTCGGTACAAATGGATCCAGCAAAAGTAAAAGCTGTAAAAGAATGGCCGGAACCTAAGAATAAACGAGAAGTACAACAATTCTTAGGGTTCATCAACTTTTATTGACGATTCGTGAAGGGATTTGCAAAAGATGCAAAACCATTAACGGAGTTAACGGGGAAGAAGGATTGGGAATGGGGCCCTCGACAGGTGGAGGCCATGAAGAAGTTAAAAGAGAGAATAGCGGAGGAAGCAGTATTGGCAATACCGGATGAAGGAGGACAGTTTCGAATTGAAACTGACGCATCAGACTTTGCGTTGGGATCGATTTTATCGCAACAGCAAAATGGGATATGGAGACCAGTTGCATTTATTTCCAGAGCTTTAAATGAAGCTGAAAGGAACTATGAAATATACGACAAAGAAATGCTCGCGATCATGCACTCTTTGTATGAATGGTCACAGTATCTCAAAGGAGCAAAGGAGATAATTGAGATCTTGACTGATCATCAAAATTTGACATACTTCTGTAAACCTCAAAATCTGAATCGCAGACAGGCGCAATGGGTCATGGATCTACAAGAATATAATTTTGTAATTAAGCATAGGTCGGGAAAATCAAATTCCAAAGCAGATCTGTTGTCTAGGAGAGCAGGATATGAACGGGGAGAAAGAGATAATGAAGATGTAATATTACTAAAGGAGGAATTGTTTATAAGATGGGATAGAAGCGAGATCGAAATAGAAAAACTGGAAAAAGATATTAAAAAAGTAAATAAAAGACAATGGGACAAACAAGTTGAAAAAGGAATAAAAGAGAAAAAAGAAGGTTTTGAATATGATAAAGAACAAAATTTAATAACATGGAAAGGAAGAATATATGTACCAGCGGTAATAAGATTAAGGGAGGAGGTGATCCAGATTCATCATGATTGAGGACATCCAGGTGTAGCAAAAACACTGGAATTAATAACGCGAGGGTATTGGTGACCGAATATGGGAGAAGACATCAAAAAATACATTCGAGGATGTAGAACTTGTCAAACAGTCAAACCAGATAGGCAAAAACGAGTGGCACCCTTGAATCCCCATTCGATACCAGATGTTCCATGGAAACATATATCCGTTGATTTAATCGGACCATTACCTGAATCAAAAGGATATAATGTGATCCTCACAGTAGTAGATCGATTCTCCAAGATGGCATACTTTTTACCGACAAATACTACGATAACATCATTAGGAGTCGCTACCTTATCTCAAGATCACATTTTTAAAAATCATGGAGTACCGGAAAAAATCATCAGTGATTGAGGACCACAATTTGTGTCTAAATTTATGAGGGAACTTTCGGAAATACTGGGGGATCAAAGGAAACCCATCCACGGCTTTTCATCCGCAAACTGATGGACAAACAGAAAGAGTAAATCAGATAGCAGAACAATTGTTATCTATGTTTGTCAATGAAAATCAGGATGATTGGAGCGATTGGTTGGCAGTTGCTCAATTCTGTTATAATGATTGGGAACTTTCGGCGACAGGATACTCCCCTTTCTATATGAATTACGGTCATCATCCCAACAAAGGAATGGAAATCAACACGGGTAATACTACAGTGGAAGCAGTTACACAGTTTGCAGGACGACAAGCAGAGGTTTGGAATCACGCGAGGAATGCTCTCAAAAAAGCACAGGAGGCAATGGCATTACAATATGATAAAAGAAAAAGAACATCTATATGTTACAAAAAAGACGATCTAGTTTATATAAATGCCGAACATTTGCCAACGGTGCGTCCAACCAAAAAGTTGGGAGAGAGGTTTTTAGGACCCTATAAAATCCTTGAGAAAGTGGGACCAGCGGCTTACCGAATTCTTATCCCCGCATCCTGGAAGGTTTACAACGTTTTTAATGAGTCGCTTTTGAAACCATACCACATACCTTCTTTTCCAATACAGGCCAGCAAAAATGCAAGCCAAAAGAAGCAACAAGAGAAAGAGAGCGACACCGGCGACTATGAAGTGGAAAAAATACTTGATAGTCGAATAAACCGTCGAGGACGAGGTCAGCTGGAGTATTTGGTAAAGTGGAAAAATTACCCGCTTGAAGAAGCTTCGTGGGTACTGGTGAGGAATTGCCACCATGCCAAGAGGCATGTCGATGATTTCCATCGACTCAACCCGGGGGCGCCCAGGAGACTCCATGGGTGAGGATTAGCATTCAAACCATATTTAAACTACACACAGCCACCGGTATCTAAAAAATTATATGGGTGGGAAGACGGAAAAATTTGAGCGGGAATACCTGGAAAAGTTAGAGCGAAATTGGCAGAAGTGGAAAGGAAATCGCCGTGAAGCAGAACAAACGGATCCTGATTGTGTGGAACCTGATCCTTGAAGAGGGGGTTATGTTACGATTTCTTATTTTCTTTATTTTCTTTGATTATATAACGGACACAGCCACGGGAGGGTTAGGTCAGCAAGGCAAGGATGGCTGAGTCATCGGAAGCCAGGAGAGAGAGGTCATATGATTGACTCATGGAAGACATGAGGCGAAAGGTATATAAGGAGGGATGAGTAGGTAGTGTACCTTAGCCTTACAATTGTTTGTGTCGTACCACACAGCAACTATCACTCTCACTCTCTTCTCTTCTCAAACCTTGAGGTTGTGTTGAACGACGTTCTAACAGTGGGACCCTTGGAAGTTGTAAAGAAAATCAGGCAATCAGCATACCAGTTGAAAATTCCAGCGTCCTGGAAAATTTACAACATATTCAACGAAATCCACCTCAAACCATATAAGGAACCGGTGTTTCCTGGTCAGAAGGAAAAAGCGGCCTCGCGCAAAGAAGCACAAATGGTAGAGGAGTCACAGGACAATGAGTACGAAGTAGAAGAAGTCATGGACAGCCGCGTCAGTGGGCGCGGCGGTGGACGTCTGGAGTACCTCGTCAAGTGGAAAAACTACCCTGTCGAGGAATCAACTTGGGGAACCGGCGGAAAATTTAGGCAACGCTAAAAAGGAAGTCCAGAAATTCCACAAAGCGAATCCTAGTGCGCCCAGGCAAATGGTCAATGTGCGCGACATAAGCGTGAGTTTCCAGAAATGGCAGAATCATATGGCGATCCCAATCGTGAAGCGGCTGTATGGGTGGGAGGATGGCAAGTTTGAGCGCAAATACTTAGAAAAGCTCAAACGAAATTGGCAGTGCTGGAAAGGTGA
Organism: Amanita subjunquillea; assembly: GCA_020011035.1. Classification (NCBI taxonomy): domain Eukaryota; kingdom Fungi; phylum Basidiomycota; class Agaricomycetes; order Agaricales; family Amanitaceae; genus Amanita; species Amanita subjunquillea. The sequence goes on from JAEBUT010000030.1 coordinate 252,898, forward strand.
CCGGCGCGATGTATATGCCAAAGAAGACGTGCAGCATGAGTTTGTTAGGAACTCAAAATGATTTTTACGACACGCGTGGCTTCCTGGGACGTGAAGCCTTAAGGGGGGGTCATGTTACGACTCTGGACATTTTCTCTTATTTTATACTATTTTTCTATATTTTATCTGGAGGCCTACGGATGCTGGACGCAATACCAATATGCATAGGGGCTTAGGGGGATCTGTTATGGAAGGACCGGTTAGGTAAGCCATGGGTGGCTGTACGAAGGTCTAGGCATAGGGGTCCGGGCGAGTCTGGCTATGGAGGGGTCTGGAACATTGCTGTGCGTACACAGCCTTGGAGGCAGTGTAGTCTGTGCGCACAGACCAGGACCAAAGGTATATAAGGAGGGCGTATCTGTAGGTAGGAGTCCTAAGACTCTAGATAGTTTGCTCTTACCCAGCTTACTGGTCTACTGTGTCAAATATACTCTCTTCCCTCCCTCTCTACGTGAGACCTGTGGTTGCGTGGGATTAGTCCTAACAACCTCCCACTCGAGGTGTTTGTCACCACCACCACCACCACCCTGGACGATTATGACTTCACCGACCTCCCCGCACTCCACAAACACCCCTCAGACCTCGCAGAAATTGCCACCGTCCCCACTTCCCCGACACACATACCTATCATCCAACCTCGTAACACCATGCTCAACACTGTTGAGGAAAACCTCGCCACTATGGTCACCTATTTCAATATGTTCTCCAAACCGCTCGATTTCGTCACCACCCTCACCCTCACCACCAATCTGCATTTGCTTACCTACAATGAACGAGACGCAATGCTCACTCAAGCCAAGCAGCTACAACAATTGATTCAGACTTTGCAGTGGTGAATGGAGACCGCAGAAAAGGACGTCAAGAATGTCATTGAATGGTTGGAGTCTAGGCAAGACCACGGTTGGACAAATTCTTGGTAGAAGTTGGTGACTTCTTGCATACAAAGGAGGTAATGTTACAGTTTCTTCTTTTTTTTCATCTTCCTGTTTCATGTATCATTTCATATCCATCATTTCTCCTTAAACTGCGCATCATACTGCCTGGACACTATCTCCTTTCATAGCTACCTTCACATTTCCTTTCTTAGGTAGTCACTGCCTCATTCCCTTTATAGCTTCCTTTGATTCTCTAATTGTATATAAACCCCATGTACTGTAGAGTAACTCCAGTTCCAACTTAGACGAGTTTTGCTCTCAACAATGATCAACTTCAGCACTCTTCTCTCTCACTGTTCTCCAAGACCTTTGTCATCGTTTGACTTAGCGCCTAGACCTTTGTCCAGTGGCTGGGAGCAGACTGAGACTCTGCTTGTCACTGTTGACTTAGAACGAACCACAACAAGGGCATTGTCTGTAACAGAAGGTAGCTACGAAAGGAGATAGTGTCCAGGTTGTATAGTGTGCAGTCAACGAGTAATGATGATGAATATGAAATGGTCCACCGAGACAAAAGGATGAAACGAAAAGAGAACTGTAACATTACCCCCCTTCATATGTGAGAAGTCACCAACTTCTACCATGCAGTTGTCCACGCGTGATCCTGCCATGACTCGAGCCAGGTGACAACATTGCCTAAGTCTGCTGCTGCTGTCTCAGCTCGCCATTGAAGGCTTTGAACTGCTAGCTGCAGTTGTTTTGCCTGTGCCAATGCTGAATCCCTTTCTTCAAGAGTAAGGGAATGAGGGTCTGTGGTAATGGTGAGCCCTGTAACAAAGTCCAAGGGTTTGGCGAACTGGGCGTAGAGAACGAGTATTTCAGCAAGGCAGTTGTTGACATTTTGAAGCATTGTGTTGTGAGGGCGGACAACAATAGGAGGTGTGGTGACGGCGGTGGGCTCAACAAGTTCCGTGGGATGTTCATGTGGTATGGGAAGGTTGACAAAGTCGAAGTTGTCAATGGTGATGGTGGTGTTGACAAAAACCTCAAGGGGGGAGGTTGTTGGTGGTGGCAAGGAAAGGTGAGAGGGAAATGGTTGGTTCAATATAATAGTGGCCACATGCTGTGACCAATAAGGCAAAGGAGAGGGCGGCGAAGTAAGTGATGGCAGTGAAGGGAGACATTTGTTCAGATGTATGGGGTTGGGGGTTTGGAGTGCTTATATATCTAGTTGAACACCTTGTCATCCCAATTGACTGTCTGGAGTTCTCCATCTGTAGATCGGTAGGTTGTTGTGGATGCTCTGATGCTGGGGAACATATTCGAGTTCTTCATCAGATTCTTCTGGTTCGCTTAGCTTGTTCCTGGTGGTGGCGGATGCTTCAGTCTCAGAATCTGTATTTGTTTCAGGCACAATGTCTTGTGGCACAATACTTTTGGGTGAATTAGGTATAGTGGGTCTGCCTGTGCTGTTAAATGCTTCCAGGAACTCAAGGCTCTCGAGTGCTCTATTGAGGTTTGAGATTGCATCTGGGAGTCGCTGGGTAGCAACCCATCTGTAAATTTCCATTTCTTTGCTAGTGTGTCCCAATTGTTCCGCAAAATCAAATAGCACAGGATCCTCTCGGCAGAGAGCCGCTTTGGTGTATACATTGTTTGTATGGTTTAAAGGTCTATTGGGCGATGGGAGGTAGGGTGACATTGCGTCCAGATAATACAGTAGTTCTTCTGGATCAAATGTAAGATCCATATATTTTGGGAGGTAGTGTAATTGGGCATTGAATGGGATTTCAACATGTCCCTGTGGGTGTGTCGAATGTCCATTAGAAAGTCTGGAAGTTTTGTAAGCAATTAATTGGGTTGCTAGGGTTTGGATAAAGTTGATTAATCAAGGTGGTTCTAGAGGGGGGTGACTGGAGGACAATAAATAGGAAATGTAATGATTTGTCCTTTGAAACTTTCATAAGGTTTTGGAGAGTATCATCCTTGGGTGGAGCAGTATCTTTTTGTATAGCGAATATTTTGTTTGAGGGTTTGGCAGTTGCAATATCGAGACATGGGGGTTTTCATAACCATCTTCTGAGTTTATATGCCTGTAAAACATCTGCAGCATTACTTAAATTGCATTCGGGTTCCCAGGAGTTGTCATTCAGGCCATATCCCTTCCATTTAACCAAATATTGATATCCTGCTCCGCATTTTTGATGTGTGAGGATTGCTTCCACTTCAAACTCTTCTTGTCCATTTACAAGATCAGGAGGTGGAGTCGTGTAATTTGGTCCATGCGAGTTGAGCTTGTACATTACTGGTCCAAGCACTTGTTCAACTATGAAGGGTCCTTCTCGTTTAGGTGCTAATTTCCTAGACTGATATGGAATATTGAGATTTCTGTTTTCGAGCCATACTTTGTCTCCTTGCTCGAATTTGATCACTTTGTTCCTGACTTGTTGTGCAACCATCTGCCTTGCTAGTTCATGTGCTGCTAGCGCTTTTTCCCTAGCTTTTCATAATAGCTGTAGGCATTCCTCAGCAGCAGGTGTCATCATTTTTTGTACAGTGGTTGGTAATGCAATGGGATTTGTTCCATACATGAGTTGAAATGGGGGAGGCTTTAACTGAGTCATGGTGTCAATTATTATGAGCAAATTCAGCAATTGGGAGTAGTTGTTTCCATCTATGGGGTTTGTTTGCACAAAATATCCGAAGGTATACTTCTAATTCTTGATTAACACATTCTGTTTCTCTGTCGGTTTGTGGATGATAGGCTGTGCTCATTCTGTGATCAATTCCTAACGTATTTCTGATTTCCTGGAAGACCTTAGCCAAAAACTGTGGTCCTTGATCCAAGATGAGTATATCAGGTAGTCCAAAGTGTTTGAATATTTCAGAAATGTAAATATCAGCTGTTCCTAGAGCGTCAATGGATTTCTTGCAAGGAGTAAGAATTACCCCCCTTTGTAAGACCATGGTCCACCATGACCAGAATTGAGTTGTATCCATCTGCAATAGGAAGATCTGTAATGAAATCCAGTGTGACTTGTTGGAAGGGGTGAGTCACTTTGGATCCAATAGGTAGCAGAGCTGGGGTGTTTGGGTGAGTGTTCACTTTCATCTGTTGGCAGGTGGTGCATCCTGTAATCCATTCTTTGACGTGTTTATACATTCCTGGCCACCAGTAATCGCGTTGTAGGAGTTCAAGGGTTTTCATACATCCTGGGTGTCCTGAGGTGAGCGATTCATGATCTGTTTTGATGATCTGCGTCCTGAGTGTTCCATCATCTGGGATGTATGCTCTATCAATATATTGGATGATTTCGTCAACAAATGCCCAGTCCTGGAGTTTGGATTTAACCAGTGGAGCGCATTGAGTTTTGATAACTTCAATGATTGTGCGTCCAAAGCTGTCAAGTGATGTAGCATTCCTAATTTCCTGGGCAAGGTCTGTGGCAATGAGACAGATGAATTTATTGTCTGGTAACATGGTGACATCCTCTAGAGTATTGTCATCTTTCATGTGATCAGGTCAATGGGGATAGAGCATCTGCTTCAAACATTTTGGTGCCTGGTACATGCTCAATTTTCAAGTCAAATTCCGAGAGCAATTCATCACCTTTTTTGATTTGGACATTGTTGTAGCCCCAGTGCAGATCAAGTTTGGTGAAGTAATTTGTGCCTTCTGATTTTGTCATTAAATCAGAGACCAAGGGTAATGGGTAGGTGTTCTTAATTGTCCACTCATTCAGGTATCAATAATCCTGGCAAGGTCAAAGTGTTATGGATGATGCCCTCATTGTGGTTTGTTCTAAGTCAACAGTGACAAGCAGAGTCTTGGTCCGCTCCCAGCCACTGGACAAAGGTCTAGATGCTAAGTCAAACGATGACGAAGGTCTTAGAGAATGATGAGAGAGAAGAGCACTGAAGTCGATCATTGTTGAGAGCAAAACTTGTCTAAGTTGGAACTGGAGTTACTCTACAGTACATGGGGTTTATATACGATTAGAGAACAAAGGAAGCTATAAAGGGAATGAGGCAGTGACTACCTAAGAAAGGAAATGTGAAGGTAGCTATGAAAGGAGATAGCATCCAGGCAGTATGATGTGCAGTTTTAAGGAGAAATGATGGATATGAAATGATACATGAAACAGGAAGATGAAATGAAAGAAGAAATTGTAACATTACCCCCCTTTGTATGTGAGAAGTCACCGACTTCTACCAAGAATTCATCCAGCTGTGATCCTGTCTAGACTCTAACCATTCAATGATGTTTCTGGCATCCTTTTCTGCTGTTTCCATCCACCATTGCACCGTTTGAATCGCTCTCTGGATTTGTTTGGCTTGCGTGAGCATTGCATCTTGTTCATCATAGGTGAGCAAGTGGGGGTTGGTGGTGAGAGTGAGGGTGGTGACAAAATCGAGGGGCTCAGAAAACATGTTGAAATACATGATGAGGTTAGCAAGATTCTTGCTGATGTTGTTGAGCATAGTGTTGCGAGGTTGGACAATGGGTATATGCGTAGGAGAAGCTGGAGTGGCAGCAAGTTCTTCAGGATGCTTGTGAAGAGCGGGAAGGTCAGTGAAATCGAAGTCGTCTATGGTGATGGTGGTGGAGACGAAGACCTCAAGTGGGAGATCATGGGTGATGGTGGCGAAGGAGGTGGTGTTGACATAATAGTGGCCACAGGCAGTGACCAACAGGGCGAATAGGAGGGCGGCAATGTAGGCGACGGTGACGAAGAAGAACATGGTGTAAGCATATGAAATTGGGGATCTAATGCTGCCAGAGGTGTCCTTTTATGTTCAATTGAATACTTTGTCATCCCAATTGACAGTTTGGAGTTCTCCATCCGTGGACCGATAAGTAAATGTGGATGCTCTGATGCTGGGAACATATTCGAGTTCTTCATCAGATTCTTCTGATTCGCTTAACTCGTCCCTGGTAGTGGTGGAAACTTTGTTCTTGTGATCTGTGCCTGGTTCAGGGATAAGATCCTGTGGCACAATGCTTTCAGGTGAATTGGGTATAGTGGGTCTGCCTGTGCTGTCGAATGTGTCTAAGAAGTCAAGACTCTCAAGTACTCTGTTGAGGTTTGAGATTGCGTCTGGGAGTCATCGAGTAGCGGCCCATCTGCAAATTTCCATTTCTTTGCTAGCGTTTCCTAGCCATTCCGCAAAATCAAATAGTGCAGGGTCTTCTCGGCAGAGGGCCGCCTTGGTGTATACATCGTTGGTATGATTTAAAGGTCTGTTGGGCGATGGGAGGTAAGGTGACATTGCGTCTGGATAGTATGGTAGTTCTTCCGGATCAAATGTAAGGTCCATATATTTCAGAAGATAGTGTAATCGGGCATTGAATGGAATTTCAACATGTCCCTGTGGGTACATTGCATGTCTGTTAGAAAGTCTGGGAGTTTTGTAGGCAATTAATCAGGTTGCTAGGGTTTGGATGAAATTGACTAGCCACAGCGGTTCTAAAGGGGTGATTGGAGGATGAGGAATGGGAAAGGTGACGATTCGTCCTTTAAAGCTTTCATAGGGTTTTGGGGAGTATTGTCCTCGAGTAGAGCAGTATCTTTTCATATAACGAATGTTTTGTTTGAGGGTTTGGCAGTTGCGATATCAAGACATGGGGTTTCATAGCTGTCTTCTGAGCTTATATGCTTGTAACACATCCGCAGCATTACTCAGATTGTGCTCGGGTTCCCAGGAGTTGTCGTTTGGGCTGTATCCCTTCCATTTAACCAAATATTGATATCCTGCTCCGCATTTTTGATGTGTGAGAATCGCTTCCACCTCAAACTCTTCTTGTCCATTTACGAGGTCAGGGGGTGGAGTAGTATAATTCGGTCCATGCGTTTCAGTCTCTCTATATGGCATAAGGAGTGACATGTGAAAGACTGGGTGAATGTGCCATTGTTTTGGTAGCTTGAGCCTATACATTACTGGTCCAAGTGTCATGACTCATATCGAATGCTCCAATTCTAAGTCATTTTATATTCATTTTCCTTTGTATTTTTCATATGTAGTAGCCTAACACTTAGCTAAGTCGGCGTCTATCTTATCTAGTCAGCGCTAAGATTAGATTAGATTAGATTAGATTATGGACTACCAGACCGATGACTCATGCCTGCTGACTAATCCGCAGTCAGTGCGCAGCAGTCTTACTCATACAGGACTATTATTAGCGTAGGGTTCCACAGCCTTTAGGGTTGTAGGGGTTAGCGCACAGACCAGCCTGTATTGTATATAAACCATGCAACTAGCACCCAGAGTCCTCAGTCGAGTTCTCTCGGGTTTTCACTCTACCCTACTCCTCTCCCCTCTTCAGTCTATTGTTGGGGCCCTAAGCCGTCACGGCAAGGGTAGTCCTGATACCAAGCACTTGTTCAACTATAAAGGGTCCTTCTCGTTTGGGTGCCAGTTTCCTAGATTGATACAGTATATTGAGGTTTCTATTTTCAAGCCATACTTTGTCTCCTTGTACGAATTTGATTGCTTTGTCCCTGACTTGTCATGCCACCATCTGTCTTGCTAACTCATGTGCTGCTAGCGCTTCTTCTCTAGTTTTCGTAATAGTTGTAGGTGTTCTTCAGCAGCAGGTGTTGTCATTTTCTGCACAGTGGTTGGTAGCGCAACAGGGTTTGTCCCATACATGAGTTGAAACGGGGAGGCCTTTACTGAGTCATGGTGTCGGTTATTGTGAGCAAATTCGGCAATCGGAAGTAGTTGTTTCCATTTGTGAGGTTTATTTGTGCAAAATATTCGAAGATATACTTCTAATTCTTGATTAACACGTTCTGTTTCTCCATCGGTTTGTGGATGATAGGCTGTGCTCATTCTGTGATCGATTCCTAATGTCTTTCTGATTTCCTGGAAGACCTTAGCTGAGAACTGTGGTCCTCAATCTGAGATGAGGATATCAGGTAGTCCAAAGTGTTTGAATATTTCGGAGATGTAAAGGTCAGCTGTTCCCAGAGCGTCGATGGTTTTCTTGCAAGGAGTAAGAATTACCCCCTTTGTTAGACCATGGTCCACCGTGACCAGAATTGAGTCATATCCGTCTGCAATAGGAAGATCCGTAATAAAATCTAGCGTGACCTGTTGAAAAGGGCGAGTTGCTTTGGATCCAATAGGTAGAAGGGCCAGAGTGTTTGGATGAGTATTCACTTTCATCTGTTGGCAGGTGGCGCAACCTGTAATCCACTCCTTGACGTGTTTATACATTCCTGGCCACCAGTAATTGCATTGTAGAAGTTCAAGGGTTTTCATACGTCCTGGGTGTACTGAGGTGAGCAATTCATGAACTGTTTTAACAATCTGTGTCCTGAGCGTGCCGTTATTGGGGATATACGCTCTATCAATATATTGAATGATTCCATCAACTAATGCCCAATCCTGATCGGTGGAGTGCATTGAGTTTTGATGACATCAATGATTGTGCATCCAAAACTGTCAAGTAACATAGCATCTCTAATTTCCTGGGCGAGGTCTGTAGCAATGAGACGGATGAATTTATTGCCTGGTAACATGGTAACATCCTCCAGAGCATCATCGCCTTTTATGTGATCCAGTCAACGGGATAGAGCATCTGCTTCAAACATTTTGGTGCCGGGTACGTGTTCGATTTTCAAGTCAAATTCCAAGAGCATCATGGACCATCATGCTTGTCAAGGAGTTAATTGTTGGGGTGACTGATAGAATAGAAGATTCTTATGATCGCAGTGAACCACTATGGGATGTGGCAATCCATGAAGTAAATGTTGCCATGCCTGTAGTCCTTTAATGATTGCGAGTAATTCTTGATCGTAAATCTGGTAATTCTGTTCTGTAAGCGTCAAGGCATGTGAAATAAATCCACATGGATGAAGTGTTCCAGTTGTATCTGCTTGCTTAAGTACTGCTCCAGTAGCTTTGTTCGAGGCGTCCGTCTGAAGAATGAATGGTCGGGTGGGGTCGGGCATGCGTAGAACCAGCATGGAGGAGAATTTATTCTTAAGCTCCTCAAATGCTGTCTCACAAGTGGGCGTCCAGTCAAAAAGTAAACCCTTCTTTGTTAAATCTGTCAATGGTTTCGCTATGGCAGCAAAGTTGCCAATAAACCACCAATAGAAGTTTCCAAATCCAAGGAAGGATCTGACTTGTTTAACCGTTGTTGGTGTTGGCCAGTCACGAATTCCTGCAAGTTTAACAGGGTCCATTTGAATGTGTCCGGGTGTAATGATCATGCCAAGAAATTTGACTTCTTGAACGCAGAATTTGCATTTCTCAAGTTTTAGGCAATTCAAAATGCATTCTGTACACTCCCGCATTTCTTCTTTTGTTTTTGCACAGATCAAGATGTCATCCATATAAATGATGAGCCATCCTTCATTTATCATATCCTGGAAATATTTGTTCATCATCATTTGGAATGTTGACAGAGAATTGCAAAGACCAAAGAACATGACTGTTGGTTCATATAATCCTCGATTGGTTATGAACGCTGGAACATTGACGGGGAATTGCAAAGACCAAAGAACATGACTGTTGGTTCATATAATCCTTGATTGGTTATGAAAGCCACTTTCCATTCATCACCTTTTTTGATTTGGACGCTGTTGCATCCCCAGCGCAGATTGAGTTTGGTGAAGTAGTTTGCACCTTCTAACTTTGTCATTAAATCAGAGACCAAGGGTAACAGGTAGGCATTCTTAATTGTCCACTCATTCAGGTATCAATAATCTTGGCAAGGTCAAAGTGTGCCGCTTTCTTTTTTAGAGACAAAGAAGAATGGTGATGCCTGTGGTGATTTAGATGGTCAAATGTATCCTTTATCGAGTTGTTCCTTAATCCATTCATTGAGGGTTGACTGTTCTTTCAGTGATAACAGGTAGATCTTGTTGACTTTTGGTGTAAATCCTGTTTTGAGTTCAATCACATGATCCCATGGGCGAGAAGATGGAAAACGCTCCGACACTTTCTTCTCAAAGGTAGCTTGCCAAGGCATGTATTCAGAAGGTAGAACTGTGGGTGCTTCATCTCATTTTGCTTGATGTTCAAGTGCTTGTGATGCTGATGTCTTTACCCTGATCCAATATTCGTCTTCTCCCCATTGTTGTGTATCCAATGCTATTTGCCAAATAGGTTTAGTGTTTTCTAAATTGTTGTCCATTTGGAGGGTTTTCTTTCACCAGTCAATAGTTGAATTATGTTGTTCTAACCAAGGTATCCCAAAGATTATCACCTGATCTCCTAGATTGGTGATCCATAACCAGTTGTTGTATGTCTTTCCTTTGATAGAATAAGTAAGACAAGTTCGATGAGTGATTAATCCATTCTGATTAATTGTTCCATCAGCGTTCTTGACTCTAATTGGTTGTTTTAAGGGTTCTTTCAGTAGATCTTTTGATATTTGTTCATTGATGAAGTTTCCTTCTGCTCCACAATCAATGAGAGCAGATATTTCAGCAGGTTTATGGGTTGTTTGCACAGTAATGGAAATCTGTTTGTTATTATTGGAATTTACAATTACAGAGTCGAGTGCTAACTGTTCAATGGTACTGGAGGTGCCAACCGCTTTCTGGCATCTCCTTCTTAAAAACCCTCAGATTCAAGTTCTTGGAGGGTATTTTTGCGTTCATCCTCAGGGAATTCTTTTAACAAGGCCCTAATGTGTTGGGCGGCTGATTCATTCAAGGTCGTTTCCTCTATTGCCCTGATTGTGCGATTCTGTGGGGAGGAGGACTTGTAGGACAATGTTTGGGCATTCCCCTTGTTTGGGCAGTCCCTGGATATGTGTCCCTGTGTTCCACATCTGAAACACTTGCCAGTTTTTCAGTATTCCTCCTTTTGGGCATCTGAAAGGCGTCCTGTGCTCACAGCATTAATCCCTTTTAATCCTGGTGCGGAGGGCCTCATGTTTTGGTTAAATTTGGAATGTCCCTTGGTATCTCCTGATCTGGATGATCAGTTCATCAGTTTCATGGTTTCCCAAGCATTGTGCAAGTGTTCCACAGCGTCATAGGCTGCTTCCATATTGATGACTGCAGGGTTTTTGATGATCTTTGCTGCAACTGATGCAGGGAGTCCTTTACAGAAGTAGATGTGCTGCGCCATGAACCCTGTAATTCCAGTGGAGTGTATGAGCAATCGGAATTTCTGAATATAGGCAGGGATGTCAATGTCTCCACCTACTTTGACTTTATCTAGATCATTCAGGGTTCTTGCTGCGCTGTCAGACTCTCCCCAGTCATGTCCTGAAGCTAGGGTAATCTCCCCAAGAGAGTGTGTGTGCGCTTTCCGTTGATTTTCCTTTGGCTGCTTCTGCTGCCTCTAATTCTCCTTGAAGATTGGCTTTCCAATCGTCTAGTTCCTCCCCTAGATGAAGGAGAACATATGTGATTCGCTTTTTTGATGTTTCAAAACATTCTTCATCAAGATCGAATACATCATCAAATGTATTGATGAAATGTTTTGCCTTAGAGCACTGTCCTTTAAATTCCTTAATGGAGATTCCCTTTATCCCTTTTGAGGATGTTTCCTTGTTGTCTGACATTCCTTTTTCTGGTTCCTGTTTCGGTCCTGGTGTTTCAGGTTTTGGGTCCTGTGTTCCGGGTTCGTGTTTTGATTCTGTGCCTTGTTTCAAGCTTTCTCCTTGTTTTGATTCGTCTCCAATGGCTAGATCTACCTTGATCTGTTGCTGTTCTCTGTATTTGTTCCACTTAGTGATAGTCTGTTTATCAAATGTGAAGAAGCCATAGTCTCCTAATTCTTTGTCAACTCTAAATTTGTGCCACCAAGTGAGTTTGGGTTTGGTGTTTGGAGGTAAGAATAGTTGATCTTCTGCCTCATTCGTTTCATTGTTCCAATGGATCCAAGTTTCTGGTGGTAATTTGTTGGTGGGGTCTCCTTCCTTGTATTCTCCTTCGAAGGATTCTTCTGGAACCGGTTGGTTCTTCCTCTTTGTTCCTGAAACGTAGTACCAGCCTTTGTGTGTCATAGAAAAGTAGACTTCTCTTTGATTAAGGTAGTACTTCTGTTTGTAACAAACAGAGTCATTTGGGGGTCTGATCTGGGAGGTTCTGGTATCAATGGTGTCTGGCCAGTGATGATGCACTGAGCAGTTCCTGAGTTCCAACTTGTGTTATGGACAATGCCCTCATCGTGGTTTGTTCTAAGTCAACAGTGACAAGCAGAGTCTCAGTCTGCTCCCAGCTGCTGGACAAAGAGTTCAGATGCTAAGTCAAGCAATGACAAAGGTCTTAGAGAGTGATGGAAAAGGAGAGTGTCAAAGGCAAGCAATGTTGAGAGCAAAACTTGTCTAAGTTGGAACTGGAGTTACTCTACAGTACATGGGGTTTATATACAATTTAGGGAACAAAGGAAACCATAAAGGGAATGAGGCAATGACTACCTAAGAAGGAAATGTGAAGGTAGCTATGAAAGGAGATAGCATCCAGGCTGTACAATGCACAGTTAAGGAGACATGATGGTTATGAAACAATACATGGAGACAGGAAGACGAAAACTGTAACAGTCCACCCTCACAATGCAATGCTTCAAAATGTCAGCAACCACCTCGCTGAAATACTCATCCTTTACGCCCAGTTTGCCAAACCTTTGGACTTTGTCATGGGGCTCACCATTACCACAGACCCTCACTCCCTTACTCTTGAAGAAAGGGATTCAGTGTTAGCTCAGGCAAAACAACTGCAATTAGCAGTTTGAAGCCTTCAATGGCAAGCTGAGACAGCAGTGGCAGACTTAGGCAATGTTGTCACCTGGCTTGAGTCACAGCAGGATCACGCATGGACAACTGCATGGTAGAAGTTGGCAACTTCTTGCATATGAAGAGGGTAATGTTACAGTTCTCTTTTTGTTTCATCCTTTTGTCTCAGTGGACCATTACATATTCATCATCACTACTCATTGACTGCGCATTATACAACCAGGACACTATCTCCTTTTGTAGCTACCTTCACGTTTCCTTTCTCAGATAGCTATAGCCTCGTTTCCTTTTATAATCTCCATTGTTCTCTGACATATATACAGTGACTCAAAAAAGTGATTCAATGTTTGATGCTCTTGGACTGTTTATAGAATAACTCAAGAACAACAACAAACAACAATAATTAATGTGGGGCGAAATAAGAGCTGTACATCAGGGCTACATGTAGATGAAAAAAGTATGTAATTATGCACAGTATCCATGGAGATACAAGCACTTTAATGTGATGACTCATTGAATCACTTATTTGAGTGTGCATCAGAAACATCAGAAACTGATGATGGATGGTTATCAAAATGATGGTACCTTGACATTAATGCTATATAAGCAGTGCAAACATGCCAGGGCACCCCACTTCTGATATGCGCCCTGTTTCTGCTGCTCACAAGGAAAATACCATTTCCCTTGCCTCCCATGGTCACTCCACTTGCTATATTGCCTCTCACACTGGTATTAGCCAGCCTACTGTCTCTCGAGTACTCAAAAACATTCTTCCCAATCGACAAACACCTCATCTTGGTCATCCTTCCAAGCTATCTGCCACTGCCACTCACTCCATCCTCTCACAGATTACCACTGGAAAGGCTGCAAATGCTGTACAGGTTACCAGGCACATAAACACCATCATCCCTAACCCAGTCTCCACCCAGACAGTCAGGCATGTCCTCAAGAAACATTCATTCAAGGCTGTAACAAAGAAGAAAAAGCCACTGCTCACCACAGTGCACAGGAGGAAACAGTTGGCATTTGCCTTGAAGCACAAGGAGTGGACAGTGGAGGGCTGGAAGAGGGTAATTTGGTCAGATGAGACAAAGATCAATAGGATTGGGTCAGATGGTAAGCAGTGGGTGTGGAAACAGGTGGGGGAGGGGTTGATTGAAAGGGAGGTACAAGGAACAGTGAAATTTGGGGGTGGAAACATCATGGTATGGGGTTGTATGGGCTGGAATGGTGTGGGGGAGCTTGCAGAGGTTGAGGGAGGATGGATGCTGATCAGTATGTGCAGATTTTGGACAGTCACTTGCTGCCCAGCTTGGAGGAATCTGGTATTGCTGATGATGAAGTCATTTTCCAGCAAGACAATGACCCAAAGCACACCTCCAGAAAGGCCAAAAATTGGATGGAAGAGAATAATATCATGCTTCTAGACTGGCCTCCACAGTCTCCAGACCTTAATCCCATTGAACACCTCTGGCATCATATCAAAATGCAGTTGGCTAAGCATGAAACACCAGCCAAAGGAGTTTGGCAGATTTGGGAGAGAGTGGCAGAGGTGTGGAATGATATAGAGCCAGAGGTGTGTCAGAACTTAATTAAAAGCATGCCTAGAAGGGTGGAAGCAGTAATAAAAGCAAAGGGGGGTAATACCAAGTACTAGAATAGCCATTTCCTATATTTCTTATACACACTCAAAAAAGTGATTCAATGAGTCATCACATTAAAGTAGCCATATCTCCATATACACTGCGCCTAATTACATAATTTATTTATAAGCATGTAGCCCTGATGTACTGCTATTATTCAGCCCCTCATTGTTTATGGTTGTTTGTATTTGTTCTTGAGTTATTCTATAAACAGTCCAAAAGCACCAAACATTGAATCACTTTTTTGAGTCACTGTAAACCCCTGTACAGTAGAGTAACTGTTGAGCAGCAATTATATGTCCGTCAGACATAGTTTGTCTCAGTGGTCATCACTGTTATGAATGATGAGCTCATATGTCCATTAGACACAGAGTCATACATTCATGATGACAAGAGTATTGTATCACTGTCATAGACAGTGACCAGACACCTCTCCAGGTGTTTTGAGTATTGTATCACTGTCAGAGACAGTGACCAGAGACCTCTCCAGGTCTTACTCTCATAGAGAGGAGATACTCACATGCTGGTAGGCAAGAAAGAGCAACTGAACATATATTCTCTATCTACAGGTCTTATATACACTTTTAGTGTATGTACATATTTGTGTATAGAACTGTAATTAAATATACATAAATAAAAGAAATATAATACCCTCTAAGGGTCAAACTGGTGATAGCCGTGTTGAGGGCTATACTTAGGGGTATTTGGGGTGAAGGTCATTCAACAGTAACCTCAGTTCCAACTTAGACAAGTTTTGCTCTCAACAACAATCGACTTCAACGCTCTTTTTCTCATCACTCTCCAAGGCCTTTGTCATTGTTTGACTTAGCATCTAGACCTTTGTCCAGTGACTGGGAGTGGATTGAGACTCTGCAAGTCACTGTCGACTTAGAACAAACCATGATGAGGGCATTGTCTGTAACACATGTTTGTGTAAAGAACTGTAATTTAATATATGTAAATAAAAGAAATAAAATAAAAGACATACCCTCTAAGGGTCAAACTGGTGATAGCCACATTGAGGGCTATACTTAGGGGCATTGGGGTGAAGGTCATTCAACAGATGACCCACCATGGGACCAACAACATTCACCAGCCAACATTCATACAGTATTAGATTTATACATTATGATCTGGTAATGCCATATATATTTCTAAGCTCAACAGGCACCTTTTCAAATTTACCACTTTGGACATTCCACAAGTTGATAAAGGCACACCGGCACTCATACTGTTCCTGCATCTCATTTTGCATTCCAGGTGAAGGAGAGTTATCTCTATGCGTCTTTCTGCAAAACTCCATGACCTTGTCCTGGTCCTAAATGTGTTGAAAGTCAGATGCATTACAGTCGAGAAACATCGTGATTGCCTACTTTCTGCTCAATGATTCGGATTCCGGTCACCTCGGTAGGCACGCGAATGTAGTCTTGATCGCTTGACATGGTGAATCTGGTGCCTACTGGTAGGAGGACCTTGACGTTCAGCGGCGGGCCAATGGTAACAACCCGTTTTACGGATATGGAGCGATTTTTGTGCGTCGCCTTAAGCTCGATGAGCCGGCCCGGATGTGATAATGTGCTATATTTGGCGCCTATTGGTAAGATACAATCGTCTTTAAGAAATCTACTGTTTGTGAGACGTGCAGGGTTTTTGTGTCCTACTTGTCTGTGATCATGAGCAGGTTCGGATGGTGGCCGATCGGCGTCTACGGTTTGGTCAGGGTTTGTGACATGTGTTACTTGTCTGTGATCATGAGCAGGTTCGGATGGTGGCCGATCGGCGTCTACGGTTTGGCTAGGGTTTGTGACATGTGCGGGGTTTTTGTGTGCTACTTGTCTGTGATCATGAGCAGGTTCGGATGCTGGCCGATTGGCGTCTATGGTTTGGCCAGAGTTTGTGACATGCGGTCCCTGTGGTGGCGAAGATGTGCCGGCGCCGGGCGGCGCAGCATGGACATTGGGTGCGTGTGAACCCTGAACTTGAGGCACTGGCATTATGCGGCCCCCAGGAAATGAAGGTGACCATTCGAACTCGACGGGCGGAGCGTTGACATTGGGCGTGCCATGTGAACCCGTTACTTGCCAGTGAGGGGAACTCTGAACCTGAGGTACTGGCACTGGCAGTGTGCGGCCCCCAGCAAATGAAGATGACCATTCGAAGTCGGGCGGATTTCCACTGGGAGGGCCCGGGGTTAGGGCTCCATGCAGAAGAAGAGGGACCAAGAGGATGAGAAAGACGCGAGGGGATATAAACATTCCTACCTCCCAGAGGTGGATGCGGTGACTCGTCAAGATGCCAGTGCACTACTTTGGGACTTGCTTATATGTACGTAGTGACAATGATCATAGCTGTGCGTTGATGACGTTGAAATTGAAGACGCCGGGCATCGCGGCGATCAATCCAACATTGATATCATCCTCTTGCTCACAAATTCCAGGTACTTACTTGAAAATTGTCATCTTCGGTGCCGTCGAGCGGAACATGAGCCCCTTTTCGTCTTGCTGCCAGAGCACGCAGAACTGACGGAGAGGTGGAAGTCGGTCATGAAGGGGTTCATCAATACCTGACCAAGCTTCAAGCATCATACTGCTTTCTCAAGTCAAATTCGACGGGCTCGACGGATACGCGCGGTTCTCCTTCACCTTGATCGTAACCTAGTTCTTGTGGTTATCGCCACACACACGCCATGACGGTCCACCAACGGCGCGTCAATCAAGGACAATGAATCGTCTTGGTGCAGTCAGTCAAACGCGCCTTCCCTCGACCATTCGAACGGTAGTACTGCTTCGTCCCAGATCTTCATCAGCATCCCCGTCCCGCGCTCACCCTACGCTGTGTATGGTTGGCTTCAAGATCTATACTATATACCAAGCAGAGCCATGGACGACGGCCAAGGCTCATGAAGCTACTGAATGCACATTGCAAACATCATCCAGTGATTCTTTCACAGAACCGGGTCTTCAGAATGCGAGTCTTTTTTTTTTCTTTTTTCGTTGAGAATTGTATGCCAATCGTATTCAGACTACATTAATTTTTAATTGTCTCCATTCGGAATGGGTGTTGGGCTTCTAGCTAAAATAAAAACTGCACGATAAAAGCGTTGTCAGCTCACGTCGACAAGTCACGGGAGCAGTTCAAGGAGTGCTGAACCCAAATGCGTGAATCCTGTTTGCATTCTTGAACAGGACAGCCTTGGTGATCTCAATCGCTTGCGCCTCTGTAAGCTCACCATGATGGAGCGCGTCTCTAAAAATCTAAACGAGCGAATGATTAATTTAGGTTTTGTAGTTTGGTGAATAAATAACACTCGGAGGCGCGCACTTCATATAGAATGTTCCGAGCCTGGATTGATGCAAGGTAGTACGATTCGGGCCAATAGCGTCCGTCAGCTGCCAAGGAACGGAGGATGAGATCAGACCAGTGTGGCGGAAAGATACAAAGAGGGAGAGAGCAGACTGACTGGAAAACATAATCTTGGTGGTAGGACTTAGCTCGAGCACCTGGTTCAAAATATCTCGCTGGCCTTGGCCTGACACCATCGGGAAGACCTGGCCCCAGAACGTCAGAGATTATGAAACAAATAGAGATAAATGGGGGCTTGCCTCGCCAAAATCGAGAAATACGTTTGAGAAGACAGCGGTGAGGTAAGACGCTCCCCGCGTGAAGGGGTAGGAAGCATGGAGTAGGATAAATTTGACTTCTGGATACGCCTTAATCAAGGGTTGAAGGAGGGCAGGTGAGGCGAGTGATAAAGTGATATCGTCATCGCCCAAGCCAGTGTGGAACTGGACTATAAAAGCATGCATTAGTTCATTCGTACCATGCATGCGATGCAAGAAACTCAATGGGTTTTTCCGTTTCGCGGCAGATGTCAAGCGCAAGAAAGACAACATAATCGTTGAGCGATTTACTTTGAAGACGGCACGATTGAGTTTGACGATATGATCGCCCAATGAATTTTTGATGGCCTCCTGAGCGTTGCCCAAGGACACATTCAGACCAGTGCGATAGCATACTATGGATTTGAGAGCGACGACTTTGTTTTCGGTCGACGATATAACATCCCTGAGGTGCGTTTGAAACTTTTGCGTGAACCGATCGAACAGGGTTTTCAGGTCAGCGTCCGATAGCGAATTGTTGGCAAGATACGGTTTGAATAGATCCTGAAGAAGGGCCTGGTCTCGAAGTCACACCGCGGCCATCCCTATCGCAGTGACGGGGACTCACCTCTGCCTCGACCTCTATCCTCACTATCCTCCTCACTCCATAAGTTGCGAACTGATTGTGCAATGCGATCCCTTCTACTCTTTGGCTCTGATCTAATCTATCGTCCAACAACATGCAATGGATATTTGCCTCCTGAAAACATTGCTTGCACAGCTCATTATAGTCCGTCTTGGCACGCTGCGCCTTGACATCTTCCCAAGAATATTTAATTGGCAATCCGAGGAGCTGAGTGAGCTATGCCTGTGCGCGGAAGCACGCAAGCGTGTGGGGAGCGTCGTTGATCAGCGCCTCACCGCGTGCTTCAGATATCGCGCCCTCTAAGGGCAAATCGTCTCGATCTCTGGAGATGAGAAGAGGATGCGCGTGGTTGTCGATGGCGGGGTAGAGGAGCGATACATGAAGTAGATCAGCGGTATGGTGGGCGTACGCCATCATGATGGTGGCGGATCTTGGCAAGGCAAATCATGCTCTCAAGGTAGCTCAAGAAGGTCGGATGAGAGGATCAGTAAATATACAAAAGGAAAAACGCACAGGAGTAGCCATGATCAAAGCGTTGGCGAGATCGATTGAACGGGCGTGAAGATTCTCGAAGAGTGGCAGGATGATGTTAATAGCGCCCTTGATGGGTATGGACAAAAAGACGGGTTTCTTGGCTTTGAGGGTCATGAACGCGTTGATGATGGTTGGGATGAATTTTTCAAGTATAATGATGGCTTCATAGTATGCGCGGACGCTTTAAAGCTCCGAAATGAATTATAAACTCACGATGTCCTGTCGCTGTCATATGTCCTTAACCTGCTCTTCCAACCAGTTCCACAATTTCTCGCCTAGCATCGCATCTCGTGATATAGCACTCGATTCACCAATACGGGCCCATGGGATCAAGTACTAACACCATTGAATCATCAATTACAATTATAAAGGAACTAGAGTGGACGGTACCTTTCCATTAATATCAGCCGCGTTCGGCGATGCTCCCGCATAAAGCTGTGTTAGCGCCCCATGACTGGGGTCGTAACACGCAAGACGCTGTTGACCGTGACGTAAGAGATGTACTGGACAAGGTATCAGGGTTGGCATACTATAATTAGCTTTGTTATAGGCCAAAGGTGCCGTTGAAGGTCTGATTTGATGTTCCCTGGGCAAATATGGTAAACGATAAATACTTGCACAATACCTAGTAGAAAACTAACCTGGGTTCAAAGACGTAGTTACAATTCCCTGATCGTAGTATCGCTTGGCGAGCTCATTAGCAAAGACTATGTTGCCCTTTCGACGTATACAGTTCAAAACTAACCCGCCGAGCACCTCTAGACTCACCAGTTTGCTTTGAGGGTAGAGGAAGGCTGACAGCTGTTTTTTCCGGACAGGACCATCTTTTAACGTCTCAAAATTGATGTTCCTGCTCAATATATGCCCACTGGAAGACGTATTGACGACTCGGGAGTGTCTATCAGAGGAGTTCTTGGCGGCTTCTGCAAGGGCCGGGATAAGAAGCTTCGTAAAATAAAAGTGGCCTGCAATTGAACGAAAGACCAGAATGCTTCAGCAATAGCTCGACAAAGAAAACGATTCATCGCACCTAATACATTGACGCCAAACTGAAGGTCATATCCCTGGGCGCTGAGCAACTCAGTTGGGCATGCCATGATCCCCCTGAACGCTGAAGGTCCGTCAATTGGAGAAAAGAGCAATACAAACCTACCCATTGTTAAAAAGTACGTGGAGTTCCCTTTCTTGACTGTGGTAACAAATTATGCTCTGTATCAACACCGCACCATTAGACACACCTAAGAAAACTTTCGGCAGCAGTCTTCACGGACCGAAGGTCGGCCAAGTCGAGGGGCAAGAAAATACCCTCTTTTCCTGTAGTCCCACGTAACTCGGCTATTGCTTCACGCGCCTTGGTTTCATTTCGACATGCGAGATATACTTTAGCGTTGTGAGCTAATAATGCCTGCAAATCCCAAGTCACTTTGTGCCACTGCCAACGTATTACAGAAGAATGCCCACTACCTTCGCCGTCTCTTTCCCTATCCCAGTGTTTGCACCCGTTACTATGATTACTTTCCCAGACAGATCGGGTATGTCTTCTACCGTGAATTCTGGTCTGGGTGGCCATATTTGGGAAAGTTGAGAGAGGATGAATTCCATCGTCCCGATCGTATTGCCGACGCAGTTTGGTCGTATTTGTCAAGTTGCCGTTTTCTGTGACCCCACCAATTGATGATTGTTCAACGTTCAACGTTCACGTGCTGCAGAGAACAGAAACATAAAATCGTATTCAGATCCAGATTGAATGATCCGGTAACTTCTCGCCGCTCTTTTGCCGAAGTTTATGGATTCGTCTGCGTATCGTGTTTTTCTTGGAGAATATAACTGGGAGCAAATAACCGCAGCACTCGAGTTGCAGTGTGCGACGAAAGTTTCTTCCGTACTGCCAAATTACACTCGGGGGAACCATAGTAAGATCAAAATCAGGATGTCTGAACATCTAATAATGTCTAACTACTATTTTACGCCAATAATTTCAGGATTGCGAGAATAGTCTCTGGTGCTGCTGCTAGGCATCTTACTCCACTTACCCTGAAGCTGAGTCTGTTATTAACTGCGACCTCCATCTGGCAGCTAAACAGATCCTGTGTGGTAAAACCAATAAGGCTGGACAGGCTTATGCTCCATTATGATCATCGATTTTGAGCATATGGTCGTATCGTCAACGATGCTCGCTACAAGCGTCTGACGAGTCTTTTGAAAAGAACAGAAGGACATATTCTATTTGGCGGTGAACAGTGGAAAGAGGGGAATCGATCCAACCTTTGTCAGGGATGTCAAACCGGGAGATGATGAGTGAACCTAGTGCTCTTGGTGCGTTCTCGCAGTTCATCACGTCCCATATTACTGATCGTTCCAGTCGACCACACCAATGAAGCCGTTGCGTACCTGAACTCGAGGTCAGTGCGAGACGAAGCAACTATAAATTTATTCACATCGTGACCTGTTATACTACAGCGACGACGACATGCTCGAATCTGAAAGTGAGCACCATCGGTGATGATTATCGAGGCTTATGGTTGTATATGCTTCGACGACGACGGTGCCTTATACATGAATAAGTCACTGGACCTCCTTTCGGTGGCGTTGGCGAATCCCGGTGTCTGTTCCTTCCCCCGCCTTGATGTATCAGTCGCTAATATCCACTCCAAGCAGGTCCTAGAACATAGCTATGATCTATTAACATATGAGCGAGCTTCTGTCGACATTCTGAAATTGCTATCAGGACACTGATCCATATCGTCTGAGCAGGGCTGAACCGTATATGGAAGTTCGGTATCCGCAAGCTAAATTTGAGGCAATGGGAATCACGGCGAGACAGAAGATATCAACTGTAAAGCCGGATTACGGGGTGCCCGACCATCGTCACGCAATTGTCCGAACAAGTTCTTATGAAACTACATACAACACAAACTGGGGTATTAATTTCACGTTCAATATTGCGTTATGATGACCTCTTCCACATGTTTCTGGGCTGCCATAAAGTATCAGCACTTGTGACGGAACAATGGTCTGGAATGAATTACCTGCGTGCCTGGCCTTCTGCTGGTCAATGAAATCCAAACCCCTCGTTTCCACCAAGTGGTCCAATGCGACGCCAATTAGACCGGCACTAAAGCCATATCAACCACTACTAGGAGAATGAGCGATTACGAATCCGGCCTACGCGATTTCTTTGGCTTTTGCGTGGCTAGTGGGTTTGCCATTTTTCGCGAGGTGTTCCTCGTACGCCTTTGCAGCCTGATGCCAATGTTGCTAATTGAAATGTTGGCAATGGGTCGAGAACGAGGTACATACCTGATAGGCTACCGCTCCACCGAGGGCTTCATGCGTAAGGTTCGCCTTGTGCTCTCCGGTGGCGCCAGTCACCTGAAATCTATTAGCAAGATATCAAGACTTGAATCCTCAGCCGTGATTACCTGGCTGTAGGCGTCATTGAGATGGTCGAACGAGTCGAGGAAACCCATGTTGATAATGATAATACGAGGATGTGGGAGACGACAAGAAGTTGCGTGTCTTATCGAGCAATCAGTAGTTTATATATACTGTTGTGGGCGATCAGGTGGCGTAAATTTGAACAAAGGCTTTGCAATCATCCTCCTTAAGGAAGAGAAGATTCCGCCCCTTCTGATGGGTGGGTTTTTGGAACAGTGTGACTTGCCATCGATACGGAGGCAAGAGCTATAATTATCTATTGTGCTGTCATTTGATTTACCGATGATACTACGGAGGCACGTCCAATTTCAATTGGATATTTGCACTGCGCTGCACTGGAGTTGCGACCATCTGGACGGAACCACGGAGCCAGGTACTTCACTTTTCCAATGTGAACTTTAACGATCAGATAAAGATAGTACCTCGACTTTGACCGTTTGCAACCCACAAGGGTAAGATATATCAGGAAGTTAATCGCCAGGCTATTGCCAGACGAACTTGAGCTGATCGGTTGCTTTTTGCAACCCGATTTCGCCTGTTCATTGACGCAAAGCAACAGCAACCAAGGACAAAGCAGCTGGACGGAGCTTCGAAACGGTAGCAAGCTATTTCCCAGGATCACCGACTTGACCGTCTTTGAAATCGGTGCGATAACTCCATGTAGTGTGTGCTAGATACACATGCTTTTGTCCTATCCATATACCATACCGGAGATATCATCGCCATCACAACACGACCATGGTCAAATCCCCGCTCGCCGAACCGATCGCAATCCGACCTGCGTCCTCGTCGTAATCCATCGCCGTCCAGTTATTCCTATCGTTAACGCAGAGAGTCCAGTCATCAACGCGGTTCACATCACCGTCCACCCCACCTTCGGTGGCACGGTCACAGCGTGACATCGGACCGTGGAATAGGGCCGCCATCAATCGCTCGCTCGAACGTGCGGCGATATGAAACGGAGCGTCGTCGACGTCAAAGTAGAGCCCGCCTGCGGCATAGTCTTGTGGGTTGATCCAGACGGCGGTGCCGTTTCGGCCGAGGATGATGTTTGAGCTGTGGAGAAGGCGTCCCAAGGAGCCTCGGAGACTGGAGATCTGGGAACGTAAGAAGGGCGGAAAGATGTAAGGGAGATGGTGCGGTGACTTTGCCTCCGTTTGTGTCCCTCCTGTTGGTTCCTGGAGGGGCGAACGTGTGGCTTCGGGGTCATAGGTCGGATTGGGAAGGAGAATGTAATGTTCGATGCTGTGTGTGTCAGAGTACCACGGATCGGCGTTCTTTCGTCTGAGGAGTAATGAGATGGTGTATAAAGGTTCGTCGCTGGGCATTGCGCAGGAGCTCGTGGATACAGGCTGAACAAGGGTGGCTGTGATTCCGTCGATCCAGCCAAAATCGTGTTGGGCGATGGGGCTATAGGTCATTGCGGGTTCGTTTGAGGCCCCGAGTTCTGGGTAAGAGAAGAGAGAAATCGATTGATTGCGCACGACTAGGATACTGTCGAGTGAGGGACAGAGAAGGACCTGATAGCACGATTGAGAGTGCGTAAACTAGTAATCGGTTCAAAAGATAGTCGCCAGCAAAACGAGGAATTGACCTTTAATTCCTCGGGATATAGCAATGTTGCATGTTTGTTGGTTCTCCAATTCCATATGCTAATCTGCGAGCCCTCGTCGCTTAGCGCAACGATGTCGCCCTGCAATGTCACTGGCGTAAAATGGGTTGGGAAGGACGTGACCATGTGAAAAGGCACAGTCTCCTTGCGAATAGAAAGGATGTACAGCATCGAAGTCCTAAATTCTATTTGGTATGAGAATCTCAGGACATGCTTTTCGCGCGACTAACCCTTTGTGGAGGAGCGCTATCGCCAGAGTGGCGATCGAAGTGGGATCGCCATTTAGGCAAAAGTTCTTGAAAATCCCGCCCTTGGGAGACCACTCTCCCTTCTTGTGAGCTTGCGGAGGATGGCCGGCTATTTCAGAGACATCCCACAAAGTGAGTACAGACCAAACGCTTTTGCAAATGGTGACAATCCATTTGTCACCATGACCGGGCACAAATCGGACGTCCGAGATGGCAGAACTGAACAAGCCATCGTAATCTCCTGTCGAACGGGGTCGCAACCTCCTGGAGCACCATCTCCGTCCGAGACGATAGGCATCGAGTGTTGATTTTTCCAGGTCCACGATTGACAAAGAATCGAGGGAAGCATATTTGAATGGATATCCCTGTGCTAAAATACATCTTACGCATGCATTCGTCCACACGATACGGGTATGGGTCAAGTCATATAATTGCGTGCACGTCTGACCTATGAATTAGTAAAGTAGTCATTGAGGAAAGGTGACCCCTCGCGACAGAGACCTTTCTGAGTGAGATGATATCTGAGGGCGCTATCCAGGATATGATAGATATCAGAATATCGTCGTGAAGCTTGGTCAGTGAAGTGGCTGCCATACCAAGGGCATGCCGTCCTTCCCACGATCCCTTTCCGGAAATATCCGGCCAGCGGTATTTCGAACCGTCGCTGCAAGCACGCGTCATGAGCTCAAGCATTACCTCGTTCTTATCGTCTCTCTTTCAGACAATTCACGCCGATGCCCCAGAGGTAGAGAACAAGGTTGAGGAGGCACAGGAAGAAGTAGAGAACAAGAGTGAGGAAGCACAGGAAGAAGTAGAGAACAAGGCAGAGGAGGCAGAGGAAGAAGAACCAGAAGATGTGAGTGTCCAAGGGTTGACACGGAGATTGACGTTTTTTGAGACGGTGGAATACAGGTCCATCCCATCATTCGCGAAGAATGCAAGCAGTCGGGGAAATGCGTTGCTTTAACGAAGCACTTTGAGCACTGCCAGGAAAAGGTACGGGCTGGGAAGGGGTACCACGGCGAAGATTGCGTCGAGGAATTGTGCGTGTTTTCATCCATTCTTTCCACGAAGTAATCTAACTTTGAGGCAGATGTATGTGCTGATTCCCGCTCACTTTATCTACTAATGCCGACGAACTGCGTGAAATTTATATTCTATCACCAGTCCAGTACGTCGATCTCGGTCGTTTTCAGAGATGAACTCATAACAAAAACCTGATTTACAGCATGATGCATTGTGCAGACGTATGTGCATCCGCATTTTCATGTTGGCTGTCAATTCAACCTTTGTTTAACTAGGAATGTGCAGCACCAAAATTGTTTGCCAAGCTCAAGTGAACTGACTAGGGGAATTACTGTAAGTTTTGGCGAATGTACCGTGCCGTATCTAACTCTACCGTAGATAGATGAACCTGCCATGAATACTGTGTCAAGGATGATCATGTTTAAGCCTTGGGCCATTCATAATAATAATTCTTTGTTCCGTTGTTTGGCGTTGTATTTCATGGTGAAGATCTATAAGAGGCTGAGTGAGCGTGACGTGAACGTGCGCGCCCATTACCAGATGCATGAGCGTGCCGTGATATGCTGGCTAACTCTCCCTTGGCATGTTGCGCTCATTTCTGGTGGCTGCCTTGGTAGTATCCAGCTGCTTCGACCCTGCAGCGGCGAACGATGATTTTTCTGTCACTCCTATGCAGCTCCGGCTGGCGTACGCTGGTCCACATGGCATGATGGTCAGCTGGAATACCTATTCGCAACTGCCGCGACCGACGGTTCATTATGGGGTCTCTCCTACAGCTTTGGTGCACAAGACCTCGTCACACGTCTCCATCACGTACAACACGTCCATAACGTTCAACAACCATGTCAAAATCACCGGTTTGAAGCCCAATACTCGATACTACTATCTCCCCGAGCACAGTAACCTGTCAACTCCTTACGCCTTCACAACCAGTCGTCCCGCAGGGGACCATACCCCGTATACGATTGCATATGTTGCGGATATGGGCCTGATGGGTCCGGATGGCTTAACTACACATACCGGGAAAGGTGCAGCGAACCCACTGGGCCCCCACGACAAGAACACGATCCAATCCTTAAAAAAGAATATTCCGGGGACCGACTTTTTATGGCACAGCAAGTGGTGTGCACAGTTTGCCTGACACGCAGCTGATCCATTTTCCAGGTGGCGATATTGGGTACGCCGACCAGTGGTTGAAGGAGGAATTCCAAGATTTCCTCCCCAATACGACGATTGCGGATGGATACAAGGTTTACGAATCGCTACAGAATCAGTATTATGACGAGTTGGTTCCCATTACGTCGATTAAACCGTACATGGTCGGACCCGGCAACCACGAAGCGAACTGTACGCAGGAGTCCTGTCCGTCGATTTGGTATCGTACGCACTGACCTTGGTTTTTTTTTTTTTTCATTTTCAGTGACGATGGCGGTATAACTGACCCAAATACCCACATATTTTACAACTACACCATTTGCATGCCTGGCCAAACCAACTTCACCGGATACATAAACCACTTCCGTATGCCAAGCATCGAGTCGAGAGGTACCGGCAACTTTTGGTACTCGTTTGACCATGGCATGGTGCATTACATCCAGCTCGACACGGAGACGGATCTGGGCCACGGGTTGATAGGTCCTTCTGAACCAGGCGGCCCCGACAACCAAGACAGTGGTCCATTTGGAAGCTACATGGATGCCCAGATAAACTGGCTGCGAGCCGATTTGGCCGCCATTGATAGGAAGAAGACACCGTGGGTCGTGGCCGGTAAGTGCATCGTCTATGCGTGACAATAACGTGCCCCCGACCGTCTCTCGTTCTAGCGGGCCACCGCGCGTGGTACATCAGTGCGCAGAACGGCACCAGCAACGTATGTGAGAACTGCCGGAAAGAGTTTGAGCCACTCTTTCTCAGCTATTCTGTTGATCTCTACCTGTCGGGGCACGTACACTTTTACGAGCGTAACGCGCCTGTGCGATATACCGATACGGACCCGAATGAGTTGAACAACCCCTCTGCACCGTGGTATATCACCAACGGTGCTGCGGGCCATTATGACGGTCTCTCTACATACGTGACGCCTATCCAAAATTACTCGAGATACGTGCAGGATACGGCGTATGGGTGGAGCAGGTTGACTTTTCACAATTGCACACATCTGACGCACGAGTTTGTCGCAAGCGCAAACGGCACGGTACTGGATAAGGCTACGTTGTTCAAAGACAGGGCGTGTTAAGCCTAGATATTTCTTCATTTTGCTTGCTATTCTTGTTATCTTTGTGTGGTGTTATCGGTATGTTAGCCAAGTGATGACTTCGTCGCATGTTTATCTTGTAAAGAACCGATTTGTTATCATCCCAACGCACGTCGCGGTGCACACATAGGGACTCCTGATGCAGTTCCATCTGGCATTTACGAATGGCCCAAGCAGCGCATGTCGCGGTCTTGACAACGTTCACTCTCTTTCAGTGCTACCCAGCTCATAGTACAGACACGGCCTCGTCCCGCATGTCGGTCGCGTACAAGACCTCGACGACGTAGCTTGTGATAGTATAACTATTTTTAACTACTTGTTTCAATCATTACTTTTATTTATTGCGTAAGACTGACTGAGATGCGCAAATTCGGGACCAATGAGCTTGGATAGATTCCGTTGACAAGTTAAACTGAACGTACTACTATCATTGTGGTATGGCATAAACCAATTAACGACTAAAACAAAATGATAGCTAGACGCATAACTACATCCTAATCCTGTTAAAATACTTCATAGATAGGTATATGGGTATATAATAATCAAAATGCACAACGCATAGAAAAAATGTTACATATATTTACCTCCATAAAAAAATGCGCTCGAGAATTAAAAAAAAAAAAAAAGGGAAGAGAGAGAGAGAGCTCGCCAGTAGGGGAGGGACGGCTCACCAATTCCTCTGCCCATACATCTGGGCATTCATCTGCGTATTCCGCTTGGTCGCAGAATCAAACGACATATTTCCATCCTCAAACTCGTCCTCTCCCCGTTCCCTCTCTTCGTCCTCCTCATCTTCGTTCTCATCCTCGTCCCCGTCCCCGTCCCTGTCCAAGCGCCTCGAACTCGGCCCGGATCCGCCCCACGGCGAACTCGGGCTATGGTACGGATGCAGCCTGTACCCGCCCAGAGGCGCGACCGGCGAAATGTTGGGCGGCGCAACGGGAAGCGGTGGCGGCGTTGGACCCGTCGTACCCAATCCGCCATACCCAGGTCTTCCCGACCCAGGCCCGACCCAGACCCAGACCCAGACCCAGACCCAGACGTCGATGTCGACGACTCGGACCGGTGGTCGTCCCCAAAAGGCGGAGGAGGAGGAAGCGTCACGCTCTTGCGTCGTTTGCCTTTCGTGCGACCCTCCCGAGCCCCCGTGCCCGCGCCCGAACCTCCCCGTTCTCTGCCGCCGCCGCCACCGCTGGAACCGCCGGCGCCGGCGCCCAACGGCGCTGGGTATCGGAACCCAGGTGGCGTCGGCGCCTCTTCATATTCCGGGCCCCCACCACCATGGCCCAGATCGGCCGGTCTGACCGACGGCGTGCCATACGCCGTCGGGTGGGCCACTACCCGTGGCGGGACGGGTAAGATGGGCACCACGGGTGACTCGGCCCTATTCGTCGTCATCGTCATTGTCGTCGACGGACGTCGGGAGGGAGGTTGAACGGGCGGGAGGCTGACTGGCGCCCTGTTCGGGCTCAATAACCGCGTGTCCTCCCCTGTCGATTCGTGCTCGTGCGTTGGTGTCGTGGGCTCGGACTGTATCGAATGTAAGAAAACTTTCACCAGAAGAAAAAAGAAAGGAAGAAAAGGACACGCACCGGAGACTCGACTCTAAACTCCCACGAGATCGAGCTGCGGTTACTGTTGCTCCCATTTCTGCTTCCGCTATCATCATGATGATAGCCATGCCCTCCACCCCGATCAGAACTATAGGTCGGACTAAGGCGACTTGATTCTTCTCGTTGATGGGGGCCGCCAAGATTGAGACCGCTCAGGTCTGGAGGAGGTTGGACGAACCACTGTGGAACCTGAAAGTGCGATGGATGCATCATGGACGGAGGCGGCATCACATGCGGGGGGATAGTCGAGTGTTGAGGCTGTGGCTGAGTGTGCTGAGACGGTTGTGGAGGGTTCGCACGCCTTCGCGTAGAACTGGCAAATCGGCTCTCGGCCTGTCGTGCGTTGTTCTCCTACTAGTACTCCCACCCGCATGATCATCCGCACTTGCACCCGCGCCAGAAACACTCCCATTCCCATCACCACTCGTCGTCGCCTGCTGCGGCGTACCAGCACCTGACCTTGGTCGAGGAGGAAACGCGACGATGTCGATCCCTGTTACCGTGCTCGCAGGCGAAGTCGTTGCCTCAGATGCGGCGTCATCGGAGGGCATACCCGCTGGGAATTGCTGTGGTGGGGGGGCGAGCGGTGGTACCCTCGGAGCTGTGGCCGGGTTGAGTGCTGGGGCCGATGCTAGTGCTGGTGCAGGGGCAGGGGCAGGGGCAGACGCCGGTGGAGGTCCCATCGGGGTCTCTTGTTCACGAGCAGACGCAGAAGTATGACGAGATTGCCTCGAGCCCCTCGAATCTCTCGACCTGGCCGAGCCGTTGGACCGACCTCCTTCGCTCTGAGGTCGCGCGAATGCCTCCAGCGGCGGAGGTCGTGGTGCATCTTGCCCTGGTTCTGGTCCGGTGATGGCACGCACCATATATTCCCCTGAATCCATTGATATGGAGTCACCAGTTCCGTCGCTCTGGGTCGGTTGTGGAAACGCTGGAGGAATTTGGGTGTCGTTGGATGGTGTAGGAGCAGTCGGCGAGGTACCACGCTCCTGTACCTGCGCTGGAACGGTATCGACGGACAACCGTCTAGCGTTCGAGCGCGATGCGGGAACGGGTCCGGTATGGGCAGAGCTTATAGATTGACCCAGCGAGCTGTGTCGTGTCCGTGACCGATGACGAGGGCGTGCATCCGGGCCCTGAGTCAACGCACGCCTCATCAATGAAGCTCTCTCACGAGCGGAGGTGCCTGCTTCAATCCGGCTCGTCGCCGCCGCCGATACAGAAGCCTGAAGTCGAACGACCAGGCTTCCCTGCTCCAGCCCCTCCTCAAAACCAATCCGTCTTCCCTGCTCGCGGGCCAGCCGAACGGCCGATTTTTCCTTGACATCACGCGCCTTATCGCGCGCACGTTGCAATGCGCGTCCCATTTCTTCCTTGTCGTCTTCGAGAAGCTTGACAACGTCAATACCTCTCGTCTATGCAGGCGGGGACGAAAGTTTAGCTTGAGGCTTGTGCATCCAGGTTCATAAAGGGGAGACACGCACATCTCACGCTGTGCATTTTCAAGCTTGAGTTTATACTGTGCCACGTCCTGCCTCGCTTCACCGCTTCTCGTTGTGAATCCAGAATAGTTTGTGTTAGCTTCTCTCGTATGCGCTCCGCCTGCTCAATAGCGATCCTTTCCGTCTCGGCCTGTTCCTGGACCTTGAGCATGTACTTTTTCAAGCGTCCCTCTGCTTTTTCGACCTGATACTCGTGTTTTAGGACGAGGTCGATCAGGTCAGTCGTCTTCAGGGTTTGCAGCTCCTTTGCGCGCTCCCGGCGGTAAGTACCGCTCCCTTTTCTCGTGGATGTGGTGCTCTTGGGCATGGCCAGAGAGGAGGAAGAAGTCTCGCTCGAGTCCGGGTAGGGCGACTGTTTGTAGTCGAGGGCGGCATTGAGCATGGGAGAGAAAGAAAGGGCGCTTCCAAGGTTAGGGTTTAGCGATCCTGCACCGCAACACGACAAAAGCAGCCGGTCGTATTGATACTACTCTAGCACAATATGACTGTTCTCCTTTTGTCGAGATTCCACCCGCTTTTCAAATCACATCAGCCATATCCAACTCCAGAACGTGTCCTACGCTTATCGTGAGAGATTTCAAGATGGAGCTGGGGACATGGAGTTAGATCGGTCTTGCCAATAAGCCATGTTACAAAAGACAAACTGATTTTCAAGGAGCCCTTGACATAACTCACCGCAATCGGTTCAGATAATTTGCCGGTGATAGTCGCATTGGGTAAACCATCAAATTGAAGGTAAAAATTGCGAGGTCCGATGCAGCCGGTGAAAGGATGAGGACCTGGCCGAGTGGGGACGTTTACATACTTGGTGTCGATGACAGAGAAACGATGAACAGGACCCTGAATTCTCCAGTGAATTCATACTGGACGCCCTGTGCAATGAAACTGCCACTGTAGGCTTGACCCCCCAGGCCTAGGAAAGTGCCGCGATATTCAGTCATGGGGTATCTGCAGCATCACAATGACCAAACATGCTGATGTGAAGAGGTGATATCCTACCGCAGAAACCGTCCGATAGAGGGTAGAGTCGCGGTGCGGTTTGACGATGGGGAGTTAGATACTGTGCGTCGCCCGTAGTGGGAAAGTGTCATGACAGGCTTTTTTGGTCCTCAATTCCATCAGAACCCTAGATACATGTCATGTGCATGAGCGCTGGGTGACATAAGCTATACACATCCCGTGCAGCAATCCTGGGCGTTAATACAAGAGGCCACACCCTCAATCGTGGTTCCAGATTCTATACATCCGGTAGTTACTGAAGCATATGTGCGGGACTCGGATTTAGTTGTAATCAAGTGATAAAAGTACATCGAGCCCCATCTACATCATCCATTTCCGACACGACGCACATCGCAACAGTTTTCATGCAACTGGCAACCTTTCGATTTAAATTACCCTTGTTAACAACAGAAAAGACACACCAAATGCAAAAACGTAAATATTTGATAAACGTATCTGACACCTATCGTGATGGGCTTCATGATGGAACTGAAAAGATCGCAGAGTTAGTTCAGTCTTGCCCAGCTAGTTTACATAGAACACAAACGATAGGTGAAGGTGCCCTTGACATCCACCCTGTCCTCAAAGGCATAGTTTAAATTTCCGGTCACAGTCGCAGTGGGGTAATCATCGAGTTGGAGGTATAGGTCGGTGGGTCCAACATGGCCAGTAAAAGAATACTGTTCCGGCCCTGTCGGAAAGTTGGCATATTCCACCCTGCGAGCAAGGAAAAGGGAGAGATCGACGTCGAATTTTCCGAGGAACAGATGCTTGAATTCCGGTGCGACGAAGGTGCCCTTCAAATAGTCACCCCCTCGACCTTCGAGAGTCCCCTTGTAATTAGTCATGATAATCCTCCGCTGTCTTGATGGGCGAACGTGTCGCATATGGGGAACGTAGCTCTGAGGCTTGAACATGGGAATCTCGTCGACTAGCACGTATATATCCATTTCGAGCGCACCGGCTAGTCGTGCTGTGTACTGTCTGTATTGGGAATGGTGCGTGCAGGCTGCATATATCCTGTCAGTGCATCATGCTGTCACGCCAAGCTTTTTTTATCTAGCAGATTATTGGATACACACTCCACTTTGATAAGGACATGACGATAACAATCCAGACTTACTGTATTCTGCTAGACCGGATTTCATAAATAGTAGCGAATTCACGTTGGTACCTCCCGATTTGCCGAGGTACTCAGGACCTATCCTATGCAGTTTTCGTGACAGGAATAGACAGATAAGGGCGGTTAAGCTCGCGCAACTTAACTATGCAACAAGCACGAACCTTCTATTCGGCACCCGTCGTGATAAAAAGGTGATGTACTTGACACATGAGATAGATACCGTTTCTGGTGATCATTGGGATTGATTTGATAACTTACGCTTTTTGCTAAAGGGAGAGACATGGCATAAGTTTACAACGTGTGTTCAGTTGATGATAGGATGATTTGTTCCCACGACTCCAACTTGCACGTCTCTCAGAAGAATGATGTCGCAATACTTACACCATAAGTCCTTCACGCCACATGACAGGACATATATCATCTTCTAATGTAGGATCACGACGGTGAACCGAATAACGATAATCATCTGCGCATATTATTGAACTAACGCCGCAATGATTCACGTGGCACTCGCACTAGTATGGGCCATCTCCGGCCTTGCCAATTGCCGAATGATGTCTAAAAATGGATGCGATGAAGTGAATGTGTGTTCAAGGCTTGGATCTACTGCCTCAATCACCCGCAATCTACTAATATCGCCTTCCTTGGTGGGTCAAGGAATGGATACTGCATGCGACACAGGCAACCCTATGGCACGAGAACCTGAGTCGATTCGCCGTTTCTCGGTAAGATACGAGATGGCAGCTGCGGAATTAAATGGAACGATCAAGCCCGGGTTGG
Source organism: Amanita subjunquillea (assembly GCA_020011035.1). Classification (NCBI taxonomy): domain Eukaryota; kingdom Fungi; phylum Basidiomycota; class Agaricomycetes; order Agaricales; family Amanitaceae; genus Amanita; species Amanita subjunquillea. The sequence continues at coordinate 286,533 of JAEBUT010000030.1, forward strand.
ACTAACTTGCCTGAAAACATATGGTGGCTGGGCCCGACCAGAACGGTCAATTAACACCACACCCACTCAATGCTCTTGCCAAAATGCCTGCGCTTAAAATTTGCCTGATGATCGTATTCACCATGCGTGACTCGGATGAGGGAACTGAAGAACCGCATTTGTCAGCTGGAGGGCACACCACATCGGTCCCTGGCTGCTTGCGTTAAGAAACGCTGGGATGAAGCAAGCTTCCTTGGTCTTATGATGCATATCCAAGCCTAAAGCGTGTACCACCATTTGTACTAAACGGATCTCATTCCAAAGTCTTGGTTGAAGACGGTTCCTACGTCAGCTCTCGACCTCATTCCGTCTGAGTACCTAGCAAACATAAAGGGCCAACTGCTATGAAGCACTTGCTCAGGAGCTCCTTCAAAAGGCACCTGGAGCGTTGCTGCTCAAGTTAATATAGCTTGGCAAGATCCCAATATTTGCTCCTCAACTGCCAGTGCTTTGAAGTCTCTTCGAGACCGTATTATAGCTTCATGTACAAACATAATGTGGTACTACACATGTCTGGAGGCCCACAGGATCTAGGAATATACAGCGATCTGTAGTTATAGGTTATGACAGAGTCGACTGTATCAAACATGACCAAATATGTTCAGCGCGTCGTGCTCTTTTTGGCTAGCCCGCTCATAATGCTCCCTGACAGTCGTCCTCATCCTTCGGGATAATAGGCCAAGGACGAAAGCTATGATAGCCGCGACTATGATGGATCCAGAAAACGTGAGCGAAATGATGCCCGCGATCTCGGCAAGTGTCCAAGACTTGGTATCAGTTTGATGGCGACCGAGGCGGAAAATTGTTATGTTCACAATGACAATGGCGCCAATGACCATTATCGACGCAACGAGAAGGGCGAAGCTGTCACCATCTGTATCAGCTTGATCAGAGATGATTCGGTGGTGAACGTACATCATCGCCACTGTCCAAAATCTTTGGCTGGCAAAAGTCAGCCCTTTGGGCATACTCGCAGCCCAACATGTTCCAATATGCACGAATCCGGGGATCAGGAAGCCCACTGTAAAGAGTGGAAAAGTGAGGCTCATAAGACCCACAGGATCACCACGTCCTGCATTCCTACACCGCACAATCGCCGTCCATTCATTGCTCAAGATGGAAACAAGGTGCGTCTTACCCAAATATGGTTGAATACACCAATCCAGCCCCCGCAATAGACAGTGCTCCCAGGCCGGTCGCATAGCGACTGACATATGTCCTCATCGTCTAGCAAATTGTCTCAGATGGAAGACGGGGTGAGGGGCCAAAAGATCAAACCTCTCCCCAATCGTGGATTCCTCGATAATTCGTGAGCTCCGCAACAGCTTGAGTCTTGATGGTATACTTGAAATCTTCGAGACTCTTGTTCAACTCGTCCAGCTTTCAACAAAACTCGTCAATCGCAACATCGTCTTTTGAATTGAAAGAACGCCCTACGTGTTCTCGTAACGACCGAGTCGTTTTAACGTATCGCAAATAGGTTTTCAATAGATCTTCTTGAATTGGCGTAAGGGGTTCCACTCCGGTGTCTAGCGTCGAGATGCGCTTGATATCACCGATCAGTGAGCTACGCGAAACATTCTGAAGGTCAGAAAAAATAAGAATTCGAGGATTCCAAAAAATAACAAGTACTATGCTACGCACGGGGCCATCGATCTCTTTCCCATATCTCAGATTGATCGGTTCGAGTGGCAGTGTATCCCGCAGCTCATGCAACAGTATCACGCGTTTTGCACGCGACGCAAGCATCTAGCATTTCTCGGGGTATACAACAGGTTGTATGATAAAGACGAAGGACTCACTAAGTATCTCAAGGCGTCGCGATCTTTCTCCAAGGTGACAATATCCTGACTGTAGCAACTATTCACATTCCTCTTTGCAAACGTCAGCAACTAGTCAGCCTTCATTGATAGACGGATCGCCCACCTCGAGAGCTTGGAACTTTTCAGTGGTGGTCGGGAGCAGGAAACTTTTGACGGCCTCAAAGGCTGGTCACCCAACTATTGAGATCCTGGTCTATAAAACAGGAGCAGGAAGGTACCTCGCTTGACTTTCCCGGGTTGACGCATGTCGAACGAAATGGCGACAGGAGGAAGAAGGGAAGCACGCGCATGTCTGCTGTCATCACTAACCGTTCAAAAGCATGACAAACTGAAGTGATAAGTGCCGTAATCAATTTTGAAAATCACGATTCCTAGGGTTGAACTCTGAATATATATGTCACGAACCAGTCATTAACAGGGTTCTAGTCGAAGCACGGTCATAGTCGTAGCACGGGAAGCAAAGAATCAACATGTCGACCTTTTTTCGGCTATTTACGGCGAAGTGATCAGGATTCAAATGTTCAATATTCAAGGATGATCCCAATCAAATTCGTTCTTCCTCGTGCAGCGGTGATGAAGCAGATTGCGAGTCGGGACATTTGTACGCCAGTGCGACTTGGCCACTTTAAAGTTTTAAACCCTAAGCCTGGTGCGTTGTTTGGTATATCAGAGTTATGATGTGGTAAACATGTCACAACAAATGGTATATGATACATTGATAGCCCTCTAGCGTGGGAGAGCAATGACAGTGAACCGAACAACGATAAGATCCCAAACATTGTATATCGAGTGCCAGCGTGCAGCTTCATTTTTCCAATCTATGCCAACAAAGGCTTCAGTATTTCCCCACGCAACAGTAGAAATGTGATACTCGGGTATCGCTAGGTATTAGAATGTAGGTAGTGTGGCACACTGACTAACCAACTTGCAATCCCTGGTCATTCACACGTCTTCCAAAACTCACTACGTTTTGATCGCATTTCAGTTCCACAGGGTCAGCGGCTATTTACATTTACACTCGGCTAACGCTTGGTCGAGGCTCCAAGCGTGTCCTTTCGCTGTAAGCCATCTGCCCATGTTTGTATGCACTTTTAACGATGGCCATAGACCTCACAATGCACCGCTTACGTCGATTCAGACGAAAGGATGCGTTACTCATCGACGGGTTACCACCGTCATTGGTACCATCGGGGGTCGTGCCATCCGTTACGGCCAAGGCGTCCACGATCATCCCGCCTGTGGGCGACGCATCAACCAGCGCATCGCTCGGAAATGCATCGCAGGATGTTAAAGGATACTTGATCAATGCTTCCCAGGATATCGAGAAAACCCTGGCCTGCGCATCACCCTCCTGGTTTCGAGACATGGCTCCTGTTCGCATAACTTGTCACGACTGGAACGAGGGCGGAATATTTGATTGGTACAGAAGGCAACCCTATACTATTATCAGAAAACTCGAGCTTCGGAAGGAGAGGGACCATTTCAAGCACGAGTTCATTGTGATCTATTTGGATAATGGATGGTATCATCGCATAGAACGAAGGCCTATGAAAGGTGCAAGCACAGAGACCGTCTCCAGAGAGGGGTGTGAGGCGGAGGATAGTCTAACGCCAATCAGCGACAAAGACCTCGAGGTTATTCACTCCGAGGCAGACGCTGAGATTACTCTCGAGTTTCACTCCAACAAGCCAGACTTGTACAATGTTATTGCTATCGCCGTCGCTATACATCTAGATCCTCAAACGAGGAATTACACGTTGCAACAGTACAACTGCTACTTTGTCGCACGTTCTATTATCGCACTTGTCACCCGCCATTGTCTCTTGCGAGTACCTCCTATGACATATATGCGGTGGGATAGAGTCACCGAACCCGCTATATTCAGTCACATATTTGGCGGGAACTGGAACAAATTGGCTGCTGCAATGAAAATGTCCGTATCTGTCGCACTCGAGATCCTGCTTTGGGGTGTTATCAAGTCGGATGTCGGGACGCGCCTAGAGAAGAAAAAAGATTGGAATCGCCTGAGGGATGTTGTGAAAAGGGTGGTCCGTGAGGAAGTGGAGAGAAGCTCGACGACTCTAGTAACCGATCAGGTGAAAAAGGCAGTGAATAAGTGGATAATGGACGCAACGCAAGCGACGCTATGGCATGAGAATCTCGATCAGAGTTTGTCAGAGCTGAGGTACGCGGAAAGATACGCAAGGACGGCGGCGCAGGTACTGAAAGTGGCACTCAAACCCGATCTGGAGATAAACTTACCCAGAAACATGCTGAAGGCGCTCAGTGAAATTCTACCCGAGCGTCTGATCAACCGCATTCCGCGCGTCACGCTGGAGAATATGCCACCAGAATTAATGGGCGCACCCCAGCAAGAGTACTGGAGAAAATGCCAGATGATTTTATCGCTAAACTGCCATACGACTCGTATCGGAGAGCGCCTGCAGAGCTTTGGCAGAATCTTTCTGTTCGAGTATTCGCCAAGACCAGGAATGCCATGGTGCTCACGTTACCGGATGACCTTGGTACCGTTCCACCGAGATTTCTTGAAGTTTCTTTACAGCGGATGCAGGATGTATTGGATCAGCCAACGGATCACCCGGATCGGGTACTTGCGCTCCAGCTTCTTCGACGTCTTCCCCAGGAGCAATTGGCTCAATTGGACCCCTCGTATATTCCTATGCGCTACTCGGAAGTTGATGAGGAACTAGATCGCTCAGGAGACCCTGAAAATAGAGAAGAGCAAAAATCTGACGACCCTGTCCAAATCAAACCGCGGCATCTAATAATTCGTCGCATTAAGGGGAAGTGGGATGAAGCTAGTTTTATTGGATTCTTGATTCGACTTGCGCCTATGCCAGTCCTCAAGTGCGTACCGCCGCGCATCATGGATCTCATGCCGGACTCGTCTCTCGAGTTGATTCCGACGTCCGTGCTTGAGCGTATTCCAAGCGAGTTCTTGGCCAAAATATCAAATCACTCTTTCGAAAAACTTCCAACTGGACTCCTACGCAAGATAAATGAACCATTGCTGCAGAAGTTACCACGACCGACACTAGAGCGACTGCCCACAACGTTCTTGGAACGATTGCCACCGGAACTTCTTGCCCAACTCCCTCCAGAGTTACTCAACAATATACCAGAAGATCTTACGGACCAGATCCTTGAAGTAATACAATCAAGCGCTTTTGAGGGCGAGGAACTAAAGCAGGAGCTTTTGGAAAAAGTAAAAGAAGTGTCGAGGGAGGCATTGGTCACAACGTCTGGCGAGTTACCCGCTACGGTTCGAGTCTCTGTCCGGGCCAACTCGACAAAGGTAGTAGTGCAAGAATCGATTATGTGGAGGTGTAGTCGAACTGATCGATTGCGATTAGCGAGCTGATGAGCAACTCCTAAAGCACGAAGATTTACAGGAGCATATTCTCCGTATGAATCGGGCGCATAGCAAGATGGTAGCACAGGTACCTTTGTTGGGCATGAGCGAGGAAAGAGTATATGGTGGTCTACGTACCAAGACGGAAGAAATATGGCAAGTCATGCGCCTGCATCCGTCCTTGCCTGACCACTATTGAAAGATGTATGTCAGGGTTTCACCTGATGCTTATTCTTATATATCAATAAACTATGCATGTAATTGTACGCGTCGCATTATGTTCAATATATAGCCCTATCTGATCACGTTCAGCATACCACACTTAAGCCTCAGCTGACGGATTTGATTGCCGCGGCAAGAGTTGAGTGTGACAGTGTGCCATTCTGTGACACGATACTGAGCTAAACAAGGGTTAGTGATATTCGGCACACAGACCTAAAGCTACACAAGTAGACTCGCGGTAAATGAGATGAGAAATAGGTGAGCGTCTTTGGTTCCCAGACGAAATGTGTCCAAAAATCTTTTAGTGTGGGAGATGTACGAATTATGCTCCGTTTAATCCGGACACACTAGTAGGAGAGCAACAGAAAATGGAACCGAAAAGCGACAAGACCGCGAACATTGGGTATCAAGTACAAGCATAGTTTCCACAGCTTATAAGGATAAAAGGCTGAGTCATTCTCTTGCCCGCGAGATCGATTCCCATATCATAACAGCAACACCAACAAACCAACTAACCCCTGATGGCGACGTAATGTTTCTCTAAATTAGTGCGATGCAATTAAGGGAAAGCTGCATTTCAATCCCACACGGTCAGCAACTACTTAAATCCATCCACTTGACACTTGGGAACTTCGAGTCTCGGGGCTCCAGGCGTGCTATTCGTACTGTCCATGTTTGCATTCGCCTCTCAGGGTGGCCAAGGACTTGACATACTCTACCTACGCCGATTCAGGAGGAAACATGATCAAGATGGGCTACCACCATCATTTGTACCGTCCGTGGTCATGCCATCCGTTACGGCCAATGCGTCTACAATCATGCGCGACGCATCTGTAACCAGGTCCCTCGGCAATGTGTCTCAGGATATCAAAGGACACTTGATCGATGCTTCCCAGGAGATCGAGAAAACGCTGGCCTGCGCATCGCCCTCCTGGTTTCGGGACATGGCTCCTGTCCGCATAATTTGTCACGACTGGAACGAGGGCGGAATATTTGATTGGTACAGAAGGCAGCCGTGTACTACGATCAACAAACTCGAGCTTCGGAAGGAGAGGGACCATTTCAAGCACGAGTACATCGTGATCTATTTGGATAATGGATGGTATCATCGCATCGAACGACGGCCTATCAGAGGAGCAAACACAGAAACCATCTCGAAAGAGGGATGTGAGGCGGAGGATAGTTTAACGCCGGTCAGCGACGAAGACCTCGAGGTTATTCACTCCGAGGCAGACGCTGAGATTACTCTCGAGTTCCACTCCAACAAGCCAGACTTGTACAATGTTATTGCTATCGCCGTCGCTGTACATCTAGATCCTCAAACGAGGAATTACACGTTACAGCAGTACAACTGCTACTTTGTCGCGCGTTCTATCATCGCACTTGTCATTCGTCATTACCTCCTGCGAGTACCTCTAACGACAGGTCTACGGTGGGACAGAGTCACCAAATCCGCTATTTTCAATCATATATTTGGCGGCGATTGGAACAAGTTGGCTACTATAATGAAAGGGTCCATTTCTGCAGTACTCGAAAACCTGCTCTGGGATGTCATCAAGGCAGATGCTGGGACGCGCATAGAGGTGAGCAAGGACTGGGATCGCTTGAGGGAGATTGCAAGAAGGGTGATTTATGAGGAAGTGAGCAGCAACTCGGCAACTGTCGCAATCCCTGAAGTGCAAAAGGCAGTGAACGAGTGGGTTGTGGACGCAACGCAAGCCACACTGTGGCAACATCATCTGGACCGAAGTCTGTCAGACCAACGGCGCGCGGAAAAGTTTGAAACAACGGCGGTGGAGGTCCTGAAAGTGGCACTCAAAACCGAGTTGGAGACACACTTGCCTAGAAACATGCTTAAAGGACTCAGTGAAATTCTTCCCGAGCGCTTGATCAACCGCATACCACCCGCCACGTTACTCGATCTGCCATCAGAATTGTTGGCACGGATCCCAATAAGAGTGCTGGAGAAATTGCCGGACGATCTTATCGCTAAGCTTCCCTCTGACATATGTCGAAAAGCTCCCGCAGAGCTTTGGCAGAAACTTTCAATCCAAGTGTTCTCTAAATTTAGAGATGCCATGGTACTCACATTGCCTGACGACCTCAGTATCGTTCCACGGAGATTACTTGACATTTCTTTACAGCGGATGCAAGATCTATTGGATCAGCCAAACGACAACCCAGATCAGGCACTTGCACTCCATCTTTTGCGATGCCTACCTCAAGAAGAATTGGTTCGATTATCCCCATCTTACATTGCTATGCGTTACTCTGCAGCTGGTCGTGAACTGGGCTCTTCAGAAAAACAGAGTAGCAAAGAAAAGGCACCTGATGAGCACGTACGAATCAAACCGCGGTATCTGGCTGGTATTAAGAGGAAATGGAATGAAGCTAGCGTTCTTGGCCTATTGATTCGATTCGCGCCCATGCCAATCCTCGTGTGCATATTGCCGCTCGTAATGGATCTCATGCCACCCTCATCTCTCGAGTTGATTCCTACGTCAGCGCTCGAGCGTATTCCCAGTCAGTATTTGGCTAAAATGTCAAATCATTCTATCGACAGGCTCCCACCTGGATTCCTACGCAATGTACCAGAATCGATGTTGCAGAAGCTGCCACGATCGACACTAGAGCGATTACCCACGTCGTTCGTGGAGCGGCTGCCACCGGAACTTCTTCGAAAACTTCCGCCAGAGTTACTCAACAACATACCGGAAGACCTTTCGGATCAGATTCGCGAAGTAATAGAGTTAAGCGCTTTCGAGGGCAAGGAACTAAAGCAGGATCTTTTGAAAAGTGTAAGGGAAGTTTTATGCCAGTCTTTGGTCACGGCATCTGGTGAACTACCTGCGACGGCTGTTCAAGTGTCAGTCCGGACCAACTCAACAAAGGTAACAACGAAAACATTGAATATCTAGAGGTCTGGTTGAGCTGATGAGTCTTCGCTAGCGAACCAACAGGCGACTCCTGAAACACGAAGATCTACAGGAGTACATCCTCAATATGACTCGGATGCATAGTAAGATGGTAGCACAAGTCCCTTTGTTGGGCATGGGAGAGGAGAAAGTTTACAGTGGCCTATGTACCAAGATGGAAGAAATATGGCAAGTCATGCGCTTGCATCCCTCCTTGCCGGACCACTTGTGACGCGCGACTTCATGCATGTCTACTTATTCTTATTTCTCTTTATATGTTGTACCTGTATGATATGATGTAACAGTAACCGTGACCATTTCGATGTAATTCATTATCGAGGAGCCAAACGCCGCTACGCCTTACCTAATAGCATTCATTGTCAGTCCCGTTAGGACCCGTCTAGACCATCGACCTGAAATAGAGCGTGATGCTTATCCTGGCCGACACGTTGCGCCATATTGCAGCAATCCCGTAGTCCACGCACAGTAGTCATGGACATTTTCAACCCAAAAATCCTCGACGCATGCATTCGTGACGTGGCATCGTGCCTCACCGACAATCAAAAGGCAGACTTGCTGCTTTATGCTGCACGTAGCATAAGGATAGACTGGTCAGTCTTTCCTCCCTTCTATGAAGAATGAATTTGAACTCAAAACTCCTCAAGCCACACTCGTACGATCATCGATAATGCTATGCAGTCATGTCTCCAAATATCGACACTCTGTCCGGAAAAGGTTGCCCAGGCTCGAATTCTCCGTGCGAGGGCTAGATTGGCAGCGGGACTTCAATTTAGCGCAAACGAAGGTACCCCCTGCACTCTTTTTCATATTAGAGTCTGTCCGAAATCACGTTCTCAGACTTGCAGGCGGCACTACATGCCGAGCCTGGCAATCCAGAAGCAACAGCCCTCCTCCATCGTCGATCTGTAACCGTGGAAAAGGCATGGAGATTTGTCTTATCCGGCTTCCGTTATGATTGATGCGATTTCCTTCCAACAGCTTCTATCACCTCTACCCAAAAGCAGAGAGCGCCTCTCAACTGAAATCTGGCGAGAAATCGCATTGTATCTTCCACGAAAGGACCTAAAATCGCTGCTATTCGTGCCGCACGTCATCTCGCGCGTTGCAAGTCAACTTCTCTTCAGGGAATTGGACCTGTACTTTGGGCATGTTTCAGACATGGATGAAGAGGTCGATTCATGGAACCATGCCCCAACCTCCGATACCAAGGACGAAGATGTCCGGCATGCATTTCGTAGCGCGGATATCCTGACTCGCATTATAGTCGATGGCAAGTTTGCAGGAGCGGTGCGAACATTGAAGATATACGCACCCACGCATGATAAGGATGGTACAATGGCATTCCAAACGGGTATATCGCCGCATTTTTTATGTCTGCTTTATTCTCTAATGACGAAATAGGGATGCTTACGAATGCTCTACCGAAGATGGCCAATTTACGCAACGTGCACATCTCTGCTGGTGGAGGATGCATCATTCCCATCTTGCTAGTGCTCCAAAACACCAGCCCCCGCCTTAATGGTCTTTCGCTGCGGTACTGTTCTCGTTATTCAGATGTTCTCATTTGGGCTAATTCTACGCTCTAGTTCCTCTGATGGTCCTGCAGACCTGTCATTCCTAGTATTCAAACACCTTTCCCACTTTTCATATCGCACCGAAGGCGGCAGCCCAAGCACAGTCTACAGTTTCGTCTCACAAGTTCGACCCACTCTCCGGACCTTCTCCATCGAGAATCGGAGCTGGACCTTTCCCTCTACCATCCTCTCCATCCGAAATCTGACGCGCATCGATTTTCTTGGCCATCTCCCACTCAACAGCCAAGCGATCGCGGACATCCTGACCCACGGACGACAACTCGAGTCGCTCACGCTTAGCTGTGGTATTGACTGCACTTGTACATCTCACCTATTTCGAGACATGCCCAGGGCGCTTCCTTTCCTTCGCCACTTTGCTTTTACTGTACACGCTGTGAGCAGACGGGCAAGAGACTCGGATCTGTTCCCTGCCATAGCCGAGTTTCTGCGTGGGCGGCGACAGCTGAGAACGCTGAGTCTCGTCGTTTGCAATGGCGATGGTCAATGCGCTGTAGGGTTCAATGCGGCCGTGTGGGGGGTCTTGCCGTCGCTGAGCCATCTGAGGACGCTCAAGATATCCTATCCGTCGGATTTGGCGCCCGGGTTGGCGTCCTGGTTGATACCGAGAAGCGTCAGGGCGTTGAGCTTGACGCTGGATTATGCCAATATGAATATGTCGGCGGCTGCAAGAGATCCGATCCCATTTCTGGACGTACGTGCCCATGCCTTGTTACTCTCTGGTAATGCATTCTCTAACCCCCCCATCATGCAGCAACTGCGTCCGGGAGTGCCGCCTGATTTGAAATACATCTGCTTGACGCCGTTCCCAGTGAGGAATGTAGCGCTGATCGTGGAGCATGGTTTCCTGATGGTACGCGTCGTGCGCGTTGGGAATAACTACTGGACGGTTGAGAGACATGTGAGAGGGCCCGGAGAGCTCATCGGCCCTGGCCATGCAGCTGGCGAGGGCGTTATTTTGGAGATGGGGCAGTGGCCACGGAGAAGAGTGGCACGTCATGCTGCGGAATGGCTTGAGTGGCTTGGATGTGAGGATGCTGTTCAGATGGATGGCCAGGACGCGGTCGTATTTTCCGAGTAACTTATTCGTGCAATGAGTGCGAAGAGCTAGTTACAACCAACCTACAGACACTATCTAACCGAATGGATATTTTCCCGAATCGGCAATGGTGGGAATACGATTGAATCTGCAGTGCCTCAATTACATAAAGGAGTAGTCGGCGAATTCGTGGGCTTGGCAAGCGAAGTCGTCGCAAGCCAGAAGACTGTCATTCCTTCCGCTCTGTGTCGGCGCTGCCACCAAGTTCAATCTGGTTTGGCAGTGAAGCTAGTAAAGTATCCTTATTTCCACCGCCCACCACTGTTTTTGGAAGATTCGCACGCTAGTTTTTGCCTTACCCTGACGTACAGAGTAGTGTTTGAACGGCCTTTGTACACCGCCAAGCTAGTTACTGCCCAATTTCTCTTTCTGCGAGTTACTTCCGTCTCGTAGCATGCTTTCGTCAAGTTTTCTCGGGCGTTGGTTCGTCTTGTGTACCATAGCCCTCCAATCAGGCAAGTTTGTCGGCCGCACTTCTCTCTTTTCGTCTCATTCGTGATCCGCAGGCGCCTATTTCTCCTTCTACGAACCCAAACTCAACGCCAAATGGCAAAGCAACGGTGTCAATGTGATTGCTTGGGCGAAGGGCAAACTTGATGGGATTGATACTTTCGACATTGAATTTACGCGCCTAAGCATTTCTGGGAACTGGATGGTCGCCAAGGGCGGTATGTTTTTTCTATTCTTGTCGCCGGTTCGATACCTCGTTTATAACGGGATAATCATATCATTTAGTATCGCATAGACAGACTTCGCTCAACATATTCATCCAAAGCCTCCCCCCAGCTGACGACTACTTAGTCCTCTTCATTAACTCAACAAACGGCGCTGTCTTTGCTGCATCTCCACGTTTCACAATCCTCTCTACCAACGCTACCTCTTCCTCCTCTTTCTTGACGCCAATAGCTGGCGCCCCTACCGTCACCGTCAGCAGTACTCCGAACCCAACCCAACAATTCGCAACCACGTTTCCTGCTGGAGAGAACAGTGCCCTCACACTAAGACAGAGTATTGGAAAAAGGAAAGTGCAAGTAGTAGCCATATGCGCGACGGCGGTAACTGGTTTTTTGGGAGGAGTTTGGGCGGTCCTGTAGCGCCTAGACCCTCTCTTTGGTGACGATCTCGGCTCCAATCTGGACCGCTCTTCTCTTCTTGGTGATGCCATCTTGAGGGTGGCTTTCTTGGACTTGCAGTCTACAGGGACACATGGCTACTCGGATACCACTACAGCCCTGATACGGGCACATACACACACACACGAACCAATCACCAGGACTTGCATATATATATATCATGTTGAAGCTTGTCGCTATGCGATTTTTTGGACTTGTATTCTTTTTGGAAGTTGGGCAACGTAGAGCTGTTTAGAAGCTATTGTAGAGATAGATGAAGGTGACTTGATTTATTTTAGACAACATGTCACTCGGCAATATGTACCAAGTCAAAAAACCAATAGGGCGACATTTGTGTGAAAAAATCTGGTCCCGCAGAGGGGGTAAGTATGGCCTGCATGCGCAACCAATGCATACGAATGGACTGAGGTCACGTATATCATCATTCGATTCACCATGGAATTACTGAGCCGTGCTCTTTAATTTTGCTAGTCGCTGTGGTGTGTGCCCCCCCGGTTTCAGCAGAGATGACCATTTTCATTCGACAACATGGGAAACGAACGCAATCACTGCATACATATATACACCTGACAACGGCCAATTTCCGTCCACCGTTCTCTCTTGGGGGGAAGACGCACAAAAAATGTTATCCAATTACTGACTGATCCTGGGCCACACCCTTTACGACCCCCCAAAGCCTGAGTGGCCCTCAGTGATTGCGTCTGCCCAGGGAAGGGGAGGCCGACGTGGAGCAACGCATATTATCATGTTGCTCGAGTTGGCATGGAACGGCGACACAGCCTGACCACGGGAACCAACGATGAACAATGAACCTCCGTACGAAAACGAGGGTGCGAATGCTGCGGCTTGCGGTATGGCTGGAAAATACCGATATCTGCGCTCTTTGTGTGGTGGGACTTGTATAACCACAGGAGGAGGAAGGGAGGGAACGAGCGAGTTCGAGCTTGTCTTTCTGTATTTTTCGTCTTCGTCTTCTTCTTCTTCTTCTTCTTTGTCCTCGATTCTTCTTCTCGCCTGCACATCCGGGAGGATCCATCGTCACTCAAACGAAATAGGTAAGTGGTCGGTTGGTCTTACCTCGGTATCCCACACTTTCCTAACGAGCGCCTCGGTCTCTTGGTGCTCTTTGAAAAGATGAACGCCCTTGGCAACGACGCAGGTGATTGATGCTAGCAGGACGGCGGACGAGAAGACGATGAGGAGGATAAGGATCAGATCGTTTGCTTTGGAGGAGAGACCTGGAAAGATGGTGATGATGGCCATTTGGATCCACGAAGAGAGAAATGGCGGCTGGCTGGTGACGGGCTGACGCCTTGTATATCGGCTTGCGGCTGACTGGCAGAGTGTCCATGTTGGCGCGGTGGCCTAAACGTATCCACTGGTGGTTTGTAGTTAAGAAAGGCCGAGCGGCGCTGTGTGACGCGCATGGCTCAACGCTTCCACCGCGCCTCCCTCGCCGCCGTTCTCGACGTCGACGCCCCCCGCCCCATCGCCATTCCCGTCCACTCACTCACTGATCCCCGCCCAACCCCCGCCCTCCCCCAGCGCAAAGGCACTTCCTCCTCCCCCCGTCTCCGTCCGTTCCTCACCTGCTTCCCATCCCCCGGCTTCTCGTTCTCAGTCGCCCGTGCCCCCCTGCCGCTGCCGTTGATGACGACGGAGATGACGAGGAGGAGGATGGGTACCAAACTGCTTCGCCTTCCATCTCTGCGCCTATCTCGAAACCGGTGTCTTCGCCCCACCAGCCTGTGCATAATCCGGCATCTACGTCTACATCTGTGAAGCCCAAGTCGGTCTCTGATAGGGAGAAGGATAGTAGTGCGAGTAGTGCTGATACAGTCCCGACGAGCACGAGTACTACAGCCAAGCCCCGTTCCCGAGCCGCCCCCAAATCCGCCAGCAGCGCCGCCATTGCCGCCGCCGCACACACATCTACTACGCCTACGAACCCAAAACCTGGCAATTCGACACACAAACCAAAGTCAAAACCTTCCCCCACCACCTCCTACCACCAGCCACATCCAATCCCAAGCTCAACCTGAACCTTCGTCCAACCCCCCATCCCCCCCATCCCCCCCATCCAAGCCTCCATTCGAACCCGCACCCGCATCCGTACCCGCACCTTTACCCGCACCCGCACCTGCACCCGCACCTGCACCCGCACCCGTACCCGCACCCGCACCCGCACCCCGCACCGCCACCGCTTGCGGCCCAAACCATTCGACTCGAGATCACCCTAGGCGGACCGGACAACTACGAAATCGACATTTCTGCGCTCGCAAAGGCGACGGGGCAGCGCCCACATACGCCAGACAAGCCCAAGCCTGCGAGGAGCGACGAGAGCAGCGATGATGAGGATGAGGGGTATGCAGAAGTTATGGGTGGGGATAAAGAAAAGGAAGGGGAGATCGGAAAGGGCGGAAAAGAGGGCAAAGCAGGGAGGGAAGGTGATGACGGAGTAGGAGGAGGAGGAGGGGGAGGAGGAACGACAGACGGGCCAGACGTCAAGAAGAAGAAACGCAAGAAAAAGAAACCTGCTGCCTCGGAGTATTATGATATCACGGACCCGTTTATTGACGATTCAGAGTTGGCCATCGACGAGCGAACGTGGTTCGCGCAGACGAAACAACAGGGGTTTTATGTCTCCAGTGGGGAGGTGGCGTTGCTCAAGGATAAAGGAGTCGTGGGGGCCAAGGAGGGTGACGGGGATAGGTGAGTGGGTCTGCTAAGCCCTGGTTTTTTTGGGAGGGGGGAGTGATAAGGATTGAAAGCAGGAAGAAGCCGCGGTCGAAAAAGGCGCCCGTTAGCACTGGCCCTGTGCCTGCGCCTGTGGTTATGGGAAGCGAAGACGAGACCGCCCGGCTTCTCGATGATACAGGATCCGGGTCGGCTGGTGGGGGTACAGGGCTTGGAGGACACCAAAATGGAGAGGGAGAGGATGCCGAAGAGGTGGGTCAGAAGCGGAAACGGTATATTACTGTCGTCGACCAGGCTGGTAAGAAGCGCAAGATAGTGGATGTGGTAAGGATGTTCTCCTAGGTTCATATATAGGCGTGCTGGTGCTGACTGTTGAACAGAATTCGTTTCATCCGGATATTCAACTTGAGATTGAGAGGCTCAAAGACGCAATATGTAGAGGTGTGCCTTTTGCGTCCGATATACTCCTTAATCCATTGCCCCGCTCTGTAGAGGATTGGAGCCAGAAGGGAAAATTCCCGCCGTCTGTCAAGCCCGCACTCACCAAGCTCGCGCTGATCGCGATTAAAGTGGGAGAGTACGACGATCACTTTTTCAGCCTGATGCCGACGCTGTTTCCGTACAACAAGTTTACTATGAGCGTGCGTTCCCTTTCCTCTTTAAGTCGTCTGGAACCTAATGTATGCGTGTGCCATGCAGAAGCTCATCAAGCGTACGGTGTTTCAGGACCACGTTCAGTTCTTGACGGACAGACAGGAGGCGCTGTTGAAGGAATTGGCGGAGCAGGCAAAGACGGGATTTCCAAAGGCGGAAGACGAGTGGGAGAGGAGTGTGCAAGCCTGGGGTGCGTATCCTCGTTTTTCTTCATGCATTTGGTTCATGACGTTGGGGTAGATAAGAGGCAGGAAAAGGCACGTTTGGAGGCTGCAGCTTCTGGTGCCAGTGCTAGTGCAGGACCAGCATCGGGTGCGGGCGAACCGGGGTTAGGCGACTCGGGAGCGCCGACGAGTACGCGGCATTCGACGGAGGAGATGGACGCGGACGGGGATAGGAGCAGGGACGAAGGTGGTGGTCCTCTCTCCGCTTCTGCTGTGCAGCCTCCTCCGTCCACTCAAGGTACGGGGGGAGGATCAGCGGGCACCGGAGGAAAGGATGCCCACCCGCCCGCTAAAAAGTACCGGTTGGCGGAATCGATGAAGGCGATCGTGTGGGAGCTCGTGTTGCTCAGCAACGAGTGTTGTCGGTTGGAGAACGAGAAGAAGTGTGTGGTGTTTGTGCCGTTTTTTCAGACATGTGATTAGACTGACGAGGGCGCCCCCCGTAGCGCATTGGAAGGTTCGGTGTTGCAAGTGAGCGAACAGGGATCCCGCAAGGTGCTCTACCAAAAGATTGTCGCGTCTTTTCCAGAGGGGTGGATGTCTTCTGGCCAGATTTCGCGTGATGGTGAGTCGCCCTTTTTTCCTGCGTGTGTCATGGACAGTGTGATGACGAGGGTGTAGTGAGCTCGATGAAGAAAAGGTTTGAAAAGGAGGCGATGGAGAATGAATGAATGAGTGTACGGCCTTTTTTTCTTTTCAATTCCATTTCATGGTCAAGGTATTTGTTGAGTACATGACTTCGGGACGCTACGACTTGCTAAATTATGGTTACGGTATCCGTTCTTATTTGAAATACGCCTATAGCTAACACCCAAGCTCGATCTTTTATCCCCTGGTTGGTCAGCATTACGAGTGTGCACTGTGCAGTTGGGTTGTGGTTCAAGGGGTGACTCTATGCTTTCGTCCAAAGTGAGGTTATCTCAAAAACATTCCATGAAAGAATGTTGGAGGGCCCCATCACATTGCTGATCGATTTGTGGCATAGAAGTTCTTACTGACAATTCTTTGTTGGAATATTTCATATTTAGATTCAGACACTACAAGCATGACTAACATACATATATGGTAGTTAGATTGTTTGTGTCTATTTACACATAACTGGCAATATGAGTTGAACTCATCACCTCAGAATGGGCCCAATGCTTGTCATCCACTGTTGGACAATTCCTTCAATCCAGGTCACAAGATCTACACCTCAGAATCCAACATGGTAGGAGCAAACATGTTGCTGACAGGATTGACACAGGAACATGACAAAATGTTGAACAATCTTCACCCCAAATACCCCTAAGCATAGCCTTCAACATGGCTATCACCGGTTTAACCCTTAGAGGGTATTTTCTTTTATATTTTCTTTTATTTATGTATATTTAATTACAGTTCTATACACAAATATGTACATACACTAAAAGTGTATATAAGACCTGTAGATAGAGAATATATGTTAAGTTGCTCTTTCTTGCTTTCCAGCATGTGAGTATCTCCACTCTATGAGTGCAAGACCTGGAGAGGTCTCTGGTCACTGTCTCTGACAGTGATACAATACTCAAAACACCTGGAGAGGTGTCTGGTCACTGTCTATGACAGTGATACAATACTCTTGTCATCATGGACGTATGACTCTGTGTCTAACGGACATATGAGCTCATCATTCATAACAGTGACAACCACTGAAGACAAACTATGTCTGACGGACATATGATTGCTGCTCAACACAAAAGTGGCAAGTTCAACCATTCCACAGCCACGTCATGGGTCACTAGCCCCGTTAAACAAAGCTATCTCATCACGGAATGAGTCCAAACTCATTCAAGGTATCATTAATGTCATTATGATGCCATCAACACAATGGGGATCTGAGCAGCACTCAGAAACTCAACAACATGACACTGTGACAAAAATGCGCAATAGCTGAAGTCATGGCATGCACACATGCATGTGCGCTTACAGTCACCCTCATATCCACTCTGAGCACAGTCTATGTCAAGCCACACCATTTATTACCCACAACTATGCGAACCTGAGCCAAAACCATCAAACTCAACATACGGTCACGGACCGTAACGTCACACGTCACAGGACAGCACCACAGTGACCAATGGCCGCAAGCATGCCCGCACACAATGCATCAACAACAAGGGACAGGAAGGAGGGGAAAAGGCAGTAGAATGAGGAGATGGATAGGTAGGCAAGGACATGGTGGGAGGAGGAAAGGTGAGAGCAAGTGAGACAGGTGGTGCATGACTGCCAACCAACACCAACAAGAAAACGGACTGGCTGACCACATTCACAATGATATAGGCACAAACCAGCGCAGGTCCATCAAGACCTTAATAAACTGAAACCTGAATTGTGGTGGCCAAGGGGACACAATCGACAGGAACACCCAGCATGGCATAAAACTGCACCTGAACAATGTGGCAGCAACATGATACAACGGAATGGTCCATGGCAAGACCTTAATAAACTACATCTGTCAACATGCGCACGCAGCCTGAGCCAACGACGCCTTGAAATGGACACAAACAATGCAAAACAGTAAGGAAACCATTAGCGCAACTGGGACTACATGACACGGCCATACAGCAAATTGAACACAGTGCAGGCAGTGCATGCAACTACGTGCATACCACCCCAATGGCACCGACTCACATGCAGCAATGCGTATACAAACATGTTAACCAACATGTGCATGCAGGCACATCAGGGAATGGCTTGCATCACCAAAACGCACTGACAGACACATGGTGCATCAAGAATTGACAGTCAAACCAGAGCATCCAGTACAACGTTAAACTACACTCAAGATGAGGCACTGATGGATGGCGAGCACTGGCATACCAACGTGTTCACCAATGTGCCACGCTGCACACACCAACGCAATAACCCACACACACCAGTGCAATCACAAGCCCATCACTAGTGCTGCACAATGCACACATCAAGAACTGTCTGGAAACAATTCAATGCTCAACAAATGCATGACGACACATTTTCCATTCATTCCTTACCTGACATTCAATCAAGAAGTCATTCATTGAGGGGGAGTAAGTAATACTCCATTTCCACTCATTTATTTTACATGCCTCTTGGTCTGAGGGGGAGTGTTGGAATATTTCATATTTAAATTCAGACACTACAAGCATGACTAACATACATATATGGTAGTTAGATTGTTTGTGTCTATTTACACATAACTGGCAATATGAGTTGAACTCATCACCTCAGAATGGGCCCAACACTTGTCATCCACTGTTGGACAATTCCTTCAATCTGGGTCACAAGATCTACACCTCAGAATCCAACATTCTTTGGTTGTGATATGCCTTTCAAAGCCACATTCTGTTGAATTCCTACCAAGTCTGGTATTTATTAAGGACTTGGGTCTGGAACTCCATTCTATACAGTAAGCAACAAACTGTAGCAATGTTTTGCAATCTTGGAGTGATTGAGGTCTAGTCCAACATGTAAAATAGGAACAAATAAGAAAAAATATAGATAAGATAGCCCTACTTCTTAGCTGTAATCTTCACATTGAACTTGTTTGGATATGTTGATGCTGAGATATAAATTGCTTTCTAAGTAGATGTCATTGCTATGGTTTTGTTGCCAATGTTTTTAAATCAAATATTGGCACATTCTAGTACTTTGTATACCCCCCCTTTGCCTCTATCACTGCCTGAACCCTCCTAGGCATACTTTCAATCAAATCCTGGCACACCTTTGGCTCAATCTTGTTCCACTCTGCCTCAACCCTCTCCCACAACTCTATGATTCCAGATGGGGGTGTTTCATAGTCTGCCAGTCTCCTCTTGATGTGTGTCCAGAGTTGTTCAATAGGATTTTTGCATTCATGAAGATGTTCAAGTCTTATCAGGACATTGTCAGAGTTGCAAGACAACATACTATGCTGATCATGAGCGCACACCTTCTGATCAAGAAGGCCAGTATGAAAAAGTGTACTTGAACTCAGCAAAATATATAAAACTTGGTCATCAATTGTGGGTTGATAGGGAATTTACCTCTGCAGTTATGAATGGCATATATCATTTTCATGCATCCATTTCAGCATATACAGCATTCTGGAACAATGCTTTTAGTGACAAAGTCACATCATCTGGAAAAGTGAGCCACAGACAAATATGGCAAGCTTTTGTACAGGAGTCAATAAGATTCATGGGATCCATGGCTGACTTAAACTTGACTTTGAAAGATAATCTCTCCATTGATGAAGTCACAAAGGAAGCTTATCATGTATTGGGAGAAGGTGGTCTGATCAGATCTGCTAATGGTCATACATGTGATGAATGTACACAGAAGTACAGGAGAGCTGCAAATCTAGTAGAGAATGATAACTCAGCTGTTGTGGGATTTGATGAAGTCAATGCTACACCTGCAGAGGGCCAACAGTTGAGGAAACTACATCACCAGTGAAAATGGTTGTAGTGGATGGAATTGTAGTTGGACATTCAATATGTGCATTCCCTGACTGTATATCAGAGCTGGTTAATGCCTGTGGAGGGTATACTGTGCATTCCATGAGGATATGTATGGGACAACATGCCATGTTGCAAATTGCTCAAACTTCATTGTACAGGGTACATTGGCTTGTCAGATTCACCAGGAGAGGTGGAACAGATATAGAAGAAATCATAGACAGGGGGCCTTGAATGGATATAAGAGAGCCCTTAGGCAGCCTGATGATAGCTGGCCATGTATGCAAGCCAACCAACAGGTGCAACAGCCACATGATCAAGAAGCTGGCACAAGCAGAGACAAAGATGCATTTGTGCCATCAAGGATTTATTGTGTTGAAACTATATGTGCTCCATGTGGAGTTGTAGTGGCATGGGCAAAGTTTCCAAAGGCTGAGTCACCAACTAATATCTTGCAGTTCTTAGATCATGTTTATCCAGTTGAAGAGTCAAGGCCTGATTATATCTGTATTGATAAGGCATGCCTTGTGTTGAAGCATAGCATTGCTGATGGTAGTTGGCAGAGGTGGAGTCAGACAAGCAGATTCATTGTTGACTCTTATCACTACACAAATCATTGTGCAACAGATGCCCTTTGCCATAAATGGTTCAGCACCCAACTTGGTCATTGTTATGGACAATGCCCTTGTTGTGGTTTGTTCTAAGTCAACAGTGACAAGCAGAGTCTTGGTCCGCTCCCAGCCACTGGACAAAGAGTTCAGATGCTAAGTCAAACAATGACAAAGGTCTAGAGAGCATTGAGGTCAAGTGATGTTGAGAGCAAAACTTGTCTAAGTTGGAACTAGAGTTACTCTATGGTACATGGGGTTTATATACAATTTAGGGAACAAAGGAAACTGTAAAGGGAATGAGGCAACAACTACCTAAGAAAGGAAACATTGATGTGCTATATGACGGGCAAAACCCAAAACCAAACCTCTCTTGTGCGCAAGCACACCTTCAGTGAAGGACCGAAGTGTTATTCGAAGCAGGGTCGAGGCAGGGGGGAGGGAGAAACACACATCTCAAACAGCTGTGGGCGAGTCCTAGGAGGTTCTCAGACTTGGCTGACTGTTTCGAATCCGAATGGTGTTGGGGATGTTGTAAACGAAGTGAGTACCGGTCAGGGTTGGTGATCTCGAGGTGACAGGGCGGGGTTGAAGGTGATCGAACGTTATCGAGTGTGGCAAGGAGAATGGTTGTGGCTGATGAGGAAGACGAGGCAAAGACGAAGCAAAGACGAAGCAGAATCTTGAGGCGAGGGCGAGGCGAACACGAGCTGAGTCAAGGACAATACCAAGGGCCTGAACAAAACTCAGAGGAGGCCAAACTCGCACCGAGACTCGGAGGGGAGGGAAGCAAGGTCAAGACTTCTTCTCTCCTTTTCGACTAAGACATGCACAGGCTTATATATCTATCAATATGTCATATGGGGGAAACTCGAAACTCAGTCCCATATCTGTGATTTTGTAAGGTCCGCTCGACTACCATCTTCTTGAACCACAATCGAAGCACGACGATGGGAACAGGTCCATGACAATGGAAACGCACATGTGCACCAGACACAACCGGGAATACTTCTCCTTTCGGTAGCCTTCCTGCACCGCGACTGTGATAATCCTCCACACAACCTGACCGACAACGAACATGGCGCTCCCTGCAGAGGCGAGCTCTTCTAATCGAACGGAGCTATTGATTAATTCAAGGTGGAACTGGCTTCGACTGTATGGGTCCCTGGGCGCACGCAAGGCAGATGCCTCGTCCGGGTCGTGAAACATAGGTTCTAAGCCTCCTTGAGCACTGATCTGACATGTCAACATGGTTTGCCTCTCCTCTGTCACCGTCCTCGAGTCTCCGAATTGCATTCCTATCGAGTCCAGGATGGATATACTGGCGCGCTCGGATGCTGGTAGCTGCAAGAAGGCTGCTCCTGGGGTAAGCGAGACAAAGTTGTCGTGTGTTGGCGGTTCGACTGGGCTTGGAGGGGCATCTACCATGGAAGAGTCCGGATCTACTGTTGGAGGTTCGGCGCGATTGGATATCCTTGCCGCGAGCAACAAATGAGCTGGTGCTGAGAGTCGTTCGATCAGTGTTAATGACTGTATGGTCGAGGGGGTTCCGTTCGTCCTTGGTCGAGTCATGTATGCTTCGGCTGGTTGGTCGTGAGCGTCTCTGGGGCCCTGAGAGGGTGAGCGCCTTGTCCTTATGTTGGGCGAGGCACTAGGCACCCATTTTCGCTGAATTTGCAATATGGTGGGGCCCTAGTGACTGAACTGAGGTCGTCGTGATGTAGCCAGGTAGCGCGGAACAGGGACTGTCTAGGGGTCGGGGGAGGTTTCAGGTATCTGCTAAGACCGAGGAGACCGGATCGAAGGCCCCTTCTGGTCTCGAGGGCTTCGACCTTCATTCACTGGGGTACTGCTGGCACTACGGACTTCGACTGCAGGCGGGATGCTTCGACTAGGTTTGGATGGCTTCGTGTAGGGCTGAATTGGGCTAGTGCAGGTACTGGTGCGTCCCAGGCGTATCAACGTGAAGGTAGCTATGAAAGGAGATAGCATCCAAGCTGTACAATGTGCAGTTTAAGGAGAAGTGATGGATATAAAACAGTACACGAGAACAGGAAGACAAAACAAAGAAGAAACTGTAACATTACCCCCTTTGTATGTGAGAAGTCACTGACTTCTACCAAGAATTCGTCCAGCCATGGTCCTGCCTAGACTCCAGCCACTCAATGACATTTTTGACATTTTTTTCTGCTGTTTCCATCCGCCATTGTATGGTTTGGATGGCTCACTGTAATTGTTTTGCTTGGGCGAGCATAGCATCTTGTTCGTTGTACATGAGCAAATGAGGGTTGGTGGTGAGGGTGAGGGTAGTGACAAAGTCAAGTGGCTCCGAGAACATGTTGAAGTAGGTGACGAGGGTGGCAAGGTTTTTGCTGACATTGTCAAGCATAGTGTTATGGGTCTGGATGATGGGTATGTGCGTGGGTGAGATGGGGGGTGATGGCAAGTTCTTCTGGATGCTCATGAAGAGCAGGAAGGTTGGTGAAGTTGTAGTCATCCAAAGTGGTGGTGGTGGTGACAAACACCTTGAGTGGGAGGCGATGGGTGATGGAAGCAAAAGGGGGGGTTGACAGTGGCAACATCGACATAGTAGTGGCCACAGGCGGTGACCAAGAGAGCAAAGGAGAGGGCAACAAAGTAAGTGATGGCAACAATGGGAGACATTTGTTCTGAGTGGTGGGATTGGAAGACATTTGTTCTGAGCAGTGGGATTGGAAGACATTCATACCGCAAGGAGCACTTTTTATGCTTAGTTGAACACTTCATCATCCCAATTGACTGTCCGGAGTTCTCCATCCATGGACCAGTAAGTTGTTGTGGATGCTCTGATGCTGGGAACATATTCAAGTTCTTCATCAGATTCTTCTGATTTGCTTAGCTTGTTCCTGGTAGTGGTGGAAATTTTGTTTTCAGGGTCTGCATCTGTTTCAGGAGTGATGTCTTGTGGCACAACACTTTCAGGTGAATTAGGTATAGTGGGTCCACCAGTGCTGTCAAATGCATCCAGGAACTCAAGGCTCTTGAGCGCTCTATTGAATTGCATCTGGAAGTTGCAAGGTAGCAACCCATCTGCAAATTTCCATTTCTTTGCTAGTGTGTCCCAGCTGTTCCACAAAATCAAATAGCACAGGATCTTCTCAGCAAAGGGCTGCCTTGGTGTATACATTGTTTGTATGGTTTAGAGGTCTATTGGGCAATGGGAGGTAGGGTGACATTGCATCCGGATAGTATGGTAGTTCTTCCAGATCAAATGTAAGATCCATATATTTTGGGAGGTAGTGTAATTGGGAATTGAATGGGATTTCAACATGTCCCTGTGGGTGTGTCAAATGTCCATTAGAAAATCTGGGAGTCTTGTACACTGTTAGTTGGGTTGCTAGGGTTCAGATGAAGTTGATTAATCGAGGTGGTTCTAAAGGGGTGATTGGAGGATGATGAATGGGAAACATGATGATTCGTCCTTTGAAGCTTTCATAAGGTTTTGGAGAATATTGTCCTTGGGTAGAACAATATTTCTTTGTGTATTGGATGTTTTGTTTGAGAGTTTGGTGGTTGTGATAATGAGACATGGAGTTTTACAATTGTCTTCTGAGTTTATATGCTAGTAAAACGTCCGCAGCATTGTTCAAATTGCGCTCGGGTTCCCAGGAGTTGTCATTCGGGCCATATCCCTTCCATTTAACCAAATACTGATACCCTGCTCCGCATTTTCAATGTGTGAGAATTGCTTCCACTTCAAACTCTTCTTGTCTGTTTACAAGATCAGGGGGAGGAGTTGTGTAATTTGGTCCATGTGTTTCAATTTCCCTGTATGGCATGAGGAGTGACATGTGAAAGACTGGGTGAATGCACCATTGTTTTGGCAGCTTGAGCTTATATGTTACTGGTCCTAGTACTTGTTCGACTATAAAGGGTCCTTCTCATTTTGGCACTAGTTTCCTAGACTGGTATGGTATGTTGAGATTTCTGTTTTTGAGCCATACTTTGTCTCCTTGTACGAATTTGATTGCTTTGTCCCTGACTCGTCATGCAACCATCTGCCTTGCTAGCTCATGCACAGCTAGTGCTCCTTCTCTGGCTTTTTGTAATAGCTGTAGGTGTTCCTCAGCAGCAGGTGTTGTCATTTTCTGTATGGCAGTTGGTAATGCAATGGGATTTGTTCCATACATGAGTTGAAACAGGGAGGCTTTAACTGAGTCATGGTGTCGATTATTATGAGCAAATTCAGCGATTGGGAGTAGTTGTTTCCATCTATGGGGTTTGTTTGTGCAAAATATCTGAAGATATACTTCTAACTCTTGATTAACACGTTCTGTTTCGCCATTGGTCTGTGGATGATAGGCAGTGCTCATTCTGTGATCTATTCCTAGTGTCTTTCTGATTTCCTGGAAGACTTTAGCCAAAAACTGTGGTCCTCAATCCAAGATGAGGATATCAGGTAATCCAAAGTGTTTGAATATTTTGGAGATGTAAAGGTCAGCTGTTCCTAGAGCATCAATGGTTTTCTTGCAAGGAGTAAGAACTACCCCCTTTGTAAGACCATGGTCCACCGTGACCAGAATCAAGTCATATCCATCTGCAATAGGAAGATCTGTAATGAAATCCAGTGTGACTTGTTGGAAAGGGCAAGTCGGTTTGGATCCAATAGGTAGAAGAGCCAGAGTGTTTGGATGAGTGTTCACTTTCATCTGTTGGCAAGTGGCGCAACCTGTAATCCATTCCTTGACATGTTTATACATTCCTGGCCACCAGTAATTGCGTTGTAGAAGCTCAAGGGTTTTCATGCATCCAGGGTGTCCTGAGGTGAGCGATTCATGGACTGTCTTGACAATCTGTGTCCTGAGTGTTCCATTATTTGGGATGTACACTCTATCAATATATCAAATAATTCTGTTGACAAATGCCCAGTCCTGGAGTTGGATTTAATCAGTGGAGCACATTGAGTTTCGATTACTTTGATGATTGTGCATCCAAAGCTGTCAAGTGATGTAGCATCCCTAATTTCCTGGGCTAGATCTGTGGTGATAAGACGGATAAATTTATTGTCTGGTAATATGGTGACATCCTCCAGAGTGTTGTCATCTTTCATGTGATCAGGTTGACAGGATAAAGTGTCTGCTTCAAACAGTTTGGTGCCAGGTACATGTTCAATTTTCAAGTCAAATTCCGAGAGCATTATGGACCATTGTGCTTGTCGAGGAGTTAATTGTTGGGGTGATCGATAGAATAAAAGATTTTTATGATTGCAGTGGACCACTATGGGATGTGGCAATCCATGGAGTAAATGACGCCATGCCTGTAGTCCTTTAATGATTGCGAGTAATTCTCGATCATAAATCTGGTAATTCTGTTCTGTGAGTGTCAAGGCATGGGAAATAATAAATGGTCAAGTGGGGTCTGGCATGCGTAAAACAGGCATGGAGGAGAACTTGTTCTTAAGCTCCTCAAACACTGTCTGACAAGTGAGCATCCAGTCGAAAAGTAGACCTTTCTTTGTTAGATCTGTCAATGGTTTTGCTATGGCAGCAAAGTTGCCAATAAATCTCTGATAGAAGTTTCCAATTCCCAGGAAAGATCTGACTTGTTTAACTGTTGTTGGTGTTGGCCAATCACAAATTCCTGCAAGTTTAACAGGATCCATTTGAATGTGTCCAGGTGTGATGATCATGCCAAGAAATTCAACTTCTTGAACAGAATTTGCATTTCTCAAGTTTCAAGAATAAATTGTTTTCCTGTAGATGTTTCAAGACATGCTCTGTTTGTTCCCGCATTTCTTCTCCCATTTTTGCACAGATTAAGATGTTGTCCATATAAATAATAAGCCATCCTTCATTTATCATATCTTGGAAATACTCATTCATCATTGTTTGGAACATTGACAGAGAATTGCAAAGACCGAAGTATCAGGACCACCCTCGCCGTGACGGCTTAGGGCCCCAACAGAGGACTGAGTAAGAGGGAGGAGATGAGAGTGGGGAAGAAACCCGAGAGAACTCGACTGAGGACTCTGGGTGTTCGTTGCTCAGTTTATATACAATACAAGGCGGTCTGTGCGCTAACCCCTACAACCCTAAAGGCTGTGGAACCCTACGCTAACAATAGCCTAGCATGAGTAAGACTGCATAGCCATGACTGCGCATTGACTGCGGATTAGTCATCAGGTATGAGTCATCGGTCCGGTAGTCCATAATCTAATCTAATCGTTATCTAATCTAATCCAATCTTAGCGCTGACTAGATAAGATAGACGCCGACTTAGCTAAGTGTTTGGCTACCAACTACAAAGAATACAAAGGAAAATGAATATAAAATGACTTCAAATTGGAGCGTTCGATACGAGTCATGACACAAAGAACATGACCATTGGTTCATATAATCCTCAGTTGGTTATGAATGCTGCTTTCCATTTGTTGCCTTCTTTGATTCAAACATTGTTGTATCCCCAGCGCAAATCGAGTTTGGTGAAGTAATTTGCACCTTCTAGTTTCATCATCAAATCGGAGACCAAGGGCAATGGGTAGGTGTTCTTAATTGTCCACTCATTCAGGTATCAGTCATCCTGGCAAGGTCAAAGTGTTCCACTTTCCTTTTTTGATATGAAGAAAAATGGTGATTTAGACAGTCAAATATATCCTTTATTGAGTTGTTCTTTAATCCATTTGTCGAGGGTTGACTGTTCTTTCAGTGATAGCAGGTAGATTTTGTTGACTTTTGGTGTAAATCCTGTTTTGAGTTCAAATGCATGATCCCATGGGTATCAGGACTACCCTCGCCGTGATGGCTTAGGGCCCCAACAATAGACTGAGTAGTAGAGGAGATGAGGGTAGGGATGAAACCCGAGAGAACTCGACTGAGGACTCTGGGTGCTACTTGCATGGTTTATATACATTACAGGCTGGTCTGTGCGCTAACCCCTACAACCCTAAAGGCTGTAGAACCCTACGCTAATAATAGTCCTGTATGAGTAAGACTGCTGCGCATCGACTGCGGATTAGTCAGCAGGCATGAGTCATCAGTCTGGTAGTCCGTAATCTAATCTAATCGTTATCTAATCTTAATCTAATCTTAGCGCTGACTAGATAAGATAGACGCTGACTTAGCTAAGTGTTTGGCTACCTACTACAAAGAATACAAAGGAAAATGAATATAAAATGACTTAGAAATTTGAGCGTTCGATACAGGTCATGACAGTACCCCCTTTTTAGGTTTCGGCTTCCTAGACGAACTAAAAATCTTCAAAGGATAAATGTCCTCCTTTATTTTCTCGCTTCCATCTCATGTAAACTTGCCAAGCCCAAAAGGCTTTCGGCGGGAATTTCCATGGGTCTCTGCCCATTTCGTATTGCTCAATCCAAACTTCGACTGAGCGCGACATTGTAATGACGGGGTGGGGAGGGCGGCGTGGTAATGGTTTCGGTTTTTCTGGGAAAATGCATCTGGATGACTGTTCACAACAGTGGCCTACATTTGAATGACCACCGATGGTAAGGATTGTTTGTTTAGAATGTTTATTGTTGCGACGATTTTTGCCCATGCTAGCAAAATACAAATGCGTGTTGTTCGTGTGTTTGGTCTGGAAAGACTTTTCGCAACAAAGTGAAGCAGTTTAAGGTCCTACTCCAGGACCAATCCTTTTTAATTTTTTAAGCATCCATTGCAATCGCATGGACCATCGTGATCTGATGGTTCATTTAATTGTTTGATCAATGATTGACCTTTCCATTTTTGCCAGTTTTTCTCCCATGTTGCAGTTTCTGCTACTGCGTTGATGTCGATTCTGGAAATGGCATTTCCAGGAAATTCCGTAAAGTTTTCATATTTTTTGAAGCCTAATCCGTCAAAGATTGTCTTGTCAATGACCCTTATTGCTCCGGGATTTTTATCATAGAAATGCTTTATCTTTCTTTTTGCATTTCCTAAATTGCTTTTTGGCTCCCACGAATTGTGTTCTGCCGTGTATCCTTTCCATTTTACAAGATATTCCATCTTGTTTCTTTTTAACCTTACATCGAGGATTTCTTCTACCTCGTATTCCTTTTCACCATCAATTTCCACTGGTGGTGGTGCTGCCATTCGTTGTCCTTTCATTGGTTTAATGTAAGGACGTATTCTTGAAACATTTACAACAGGATGAATCTGTTGTGAAAAGGGTAGACTAAGTTCTACCGCATTTGACGAAATAATCTTTTTGATTGGATAAGGCCCCAATCCATCGTTCTGCTAATTTTCTGGTCGGACGTCCAGATAGGGAGAGATCTTTGGTTGACAACCAAACTCAATCTCCTACTTTGTATTCTGGCGCTTCAGAACGTTGTCTATCTGCATATAGTTTCATGTCATCCTGCGATTTTTTAAGTGCAGCCTGCGCTTCTTCATGAATTCCTTTCATTTTTTTGCGCAAAGTCAGCCGCAGCTGGATGACTTCCTTCCTTTCTGGGTTCAATACCCATTCTTGGGTGTTTTCCGTAATTTACGAAAAACGGCGTATGTTTCGTAGATGCCTGAATTTTGTTATTGTAACTAAATTCGGCAATGGCCAACCATCCCGACCAATCTTCTTGGCGGTGATCTACAAATATCCTCAGGAATTGTTCTAAGTCCTGATTCATTCGTTCTGTTTGTCCATCCATTTGTGGATGGAAAGCTGTAGACAAATCTGTTGAAATGCCTAACATCGAGTTCAATTCTTTCATCATTTGTGCGGCGAATTGTGGACCGCGATCCGAGATTATTGACTCGGGTAGACCATGGAGTTTCCATATATGGTCTCTGAATAATGTTGCCAGTCCCTGTGCTGACGTTTCTTCGGATGTTGGGATAAAATGAGCCATTTTTGACATTCTATCACAGACTACCAGAATTGCATTGTAACCATGCGATTCAGGTAACTTTGTTATAAAGTCTGCTGATATATGTGTCCATGGCTTTGATGGTGCCGAATTGGGCATCAATTTCCCTGCTGGTGGCTCTGGGAAGTTTTTGCTTCTTTGGCATTTGTCACATCCGGCGACATATTTTTTAACAAATTTAGTGACACCTGGCCACCAATAATTTCTTGTGACGAGCTCAACCGTCTTCCATTGTCCTCCATGTCCTGCAATAGGTGTGTCGTGATGAAGTCTGACTATCTCCATCCATAGTTTATTGTCTTTAGGAACATAAACCTTTCCTTGCCAGAGGATAAGTCCTTGTTCCATCTGCCATTCCCCTGCATTGAGTCTCCTGACTCCTGCCTTTTTCATGGCTTCTACCGCTTTTACAACTTCTTCATCTTTTTCCTCTGATTTTCGAATTTTATTTAAAATTTCTTTTTCCGATGCATTGACCAACACATGACCTTGTTGGAGTGCTGCGATTCGGAAAAACTCCGGTTTTAACAAGGTAACTTCCTTGTTATCATCTTCTACCCCCTTTTTATGGTCTGGCCTCCTGGACAGAGAATCGGCCTTTCCCATAGTTACTCCTGCTTTATGAATTAATTTGAAATTAAACCTGCTGAGGTATAATGCCCAGCGTGCTTGTCGTCTATTCAATTTCTTTGCATTCATAAAGTATTCAAGATTTTTGTGATCCGTCCAAATCTCGAATTCTTGCCTTGCTCCTTCCAAATAATGTCTCCAGGCTTCGAGACATCTAATTATGCCCAACATTTCTTTATCATGGACATTGTAATTTCTCTCTGTTTCGTTAAGGGATTTGGAGAGGTATGCTACTGGTCTCCATTTATTGTCATCACATTCCATTGATAACACTCCCCCCTGTTGCGTAATCAGAGGCATCAGACTCTATTCTGAATTTCTTGTCGGAGTCTGGAGCGACAAGAAGGGGTTGTTCCGTAAATGTTTTTTTTAATGTTTTAAACGCATTTTCTTCTTCCTCCTTCCATTCCCATGTTTTATCTTTTCTGACCAGACTATGTAATGGTCGTGCAATTTTAGCGAAGTCTTGGACAAATCTTCTGTAATAATTTGCTAAGCCCAAGAAACGTTGTACATCTTTAACACAGCCAGGTGTAGGCCAGTTGAGGATAGCATCAACTTTTTTTTGGGTCCATTTTAATTCCATCAGGACCAATGATGACCCCTAAGAATTCAACTTCCTGCACGTTCCATATGCATTTTTCTGGTTTTACGTAAAGATCATTTTCTTCCAAACGTCGAAGAACTTCAAGCACTATTTCGCTATGCCCTTTTTCGGTTTTTGTGTAAATTAGGATGTCATCAATGTATACAATGACTTTTCCTTCATTTATCATATCCCAAAATATGTCGTTCATCATGGCTTGGAAGGTTGCCGGAGAATTGGTAAGCCCAAAGTACATTACTACTGGTTCGAATGAACCTTCAGGTGTAGTAAAGGCGGCTTTCCATTCGTCTCCTTCCTTGATCCGTACATTGTTATAACCCCACCTAAGGTCCAACCTGGTGAAGTGCTTGGCTTGTCCTGCTCGATCCACGAGCTCCGATATTAACGGTAATGGATAGTTATTTTTAACTGTCCATTCGTTTAGGTAACGGTAATCCTGTACCATTCTCTTTTTCCCATCTTTTTTCTTTACAAAGAACACTGGCGATGTTTGCGGTGATTTTGAAGGTCTGATGTACCCCTTTTTTAATTGATCATCAACGAAGTCTCTGACTTCGCCGAGTTCATCTGGTGACAAAGGATACACCTTTCCTTTCCTAGGTTGATAACCTTGTTTGAGATCACTAGCGTGATCCAAAGGTTTCCTAACCGGCATTCTTTCTGACGCAGTTTTTTCAAACAAGTGTATGTACTTGTGATACTGCGATGGTACTATATCTTTAGGCTCTGCCTTTTTTAGCTCTCTGATCCATCTAGGATCGGTTGATTTATTTTTTAAAGGAAGAAATTCGTATTTCTTTCCTTCCTTGTATAGTTTTGGATGTTTCCATTGGTCAAGGAAATCCAAATCCAACTCTTCTCTTTCTTTTTTGTTCTAACCAATGCGCGAAGTCCAACTCGCGTTCTTTTTCCCAAATGTACATGTTGGACTCCCAATGTTCTGCCGCTTTGGTTTTCTTTTGTCTTTCCACCGTCCATTCTTTCTGTTTGTGTCCACATGACCGTGGGCAACGGGTCAACTTTATTTCTCCGGTGGTCCAGTTGATGTCTGGATTATGTTTTCGTAACCAAGTAGAACCTATGATTACGTTAATTTTTCCTAACTCGCAAATTTCAAAAGTTGCTCGTTCTTGATGTCCCTGATAACTCATAATTAGATCAACTTCATGAGTAATCATACCGCCTTCGTTGTTAGATCCATCTACGTTTCTAACTTGAATTGGGCGATCCAAAGGGATTAACTTAAAACCTTTGTTAGCAGCGAATTTGGAGTTCATAAACAAACCTGTTGCTCCTGAATCAAGCAACGCGGTTTCTGTTGTTTGGTCGTGTGTGTCTAGAGTTTCTAGACCTATGTCCATTAGTATCTCGTCTTTCTGACCAATAGAGCGAACGAGAAATTCTTTTTGTCCCTTTTTAAATATTCTTTTTTCGGTTGAGGACGAATTAAGTACAGGTCTAACCGCCCTGCCGCGCTCCTGTGCTTTGGCACCAGAGACCGCATCCTGCGGAGTGGTCCCGGAGACTGTTGAAGTCTCTAGGTCCACTATGGTACCTACCATGTCCGTTTCCATACCTAAAAGAGAATATCTATTTTGAGAGTTCAGTACGGGACCTACTGACTCTCGTCTTCTTTTAACTCTTCGCCCTTTGCGAAGTATTCCTTCATTTCGTCGAAGGACATGGTTTGGATGTCCAAACCTGAACAGCAATTTCTTGCGATATGCCCGATTCTTCCACATTTGTAACAGCGCATCGGGGGCCGCTGTGTTCGATCCACATCCATCGCGTTTGGGTCTTGCGGCCAAGGCGCCGTATTACTACTCGAGGAGGCTCCAGCTCCCAATCGGTTCTGGTTCACTGATCCCGTGTTAAATTTCCAGTGGGGTTTGGGCTGGCCAGTTCCTACTGGCTTTGCCGTGTCCGGGCCTTTGGATCCTTTGCTCCTCTTAGCGGAGTTACTGTTCCTCGAGGAGTAATATTGTTCCTCGGCTTTAGCTTGTCGCCATTGTCGGTCAAGACGGACCGATCTCCTGTACCATTCGTCGATGGTCTCCGGTACTTCATCAGCCTCCATTATCCTTTTTCGGAGACCGGTATTCAAACTTCTTTTGAACTCTTCGATAAGAGCTCGTCCCTCGTAACCCGTTCCTCGGGCTACCTTTTTAAACTTTTGCACGTGTTCTTCACACGTGTGTGCGCCCTGTGACATCGTGCGCAATTCCGATATTTTTGACAACTGTTCGTCTGTGTCGCCAAAATCTCTTTTGATCTGCCTAAATAATCGTTCCACCGTATCTGGAACCGATTGATGATCTTCGGCGATCAACTCCAATAGATTGTCTCGCCAATCAACTGCGAAACCATCTGACATATATGATAAGACCAATAAGATCTTATCTTCCTCGTCGGCATTTGCCATTTTCAGCTGTATGTACAGCCGACAGGCATTGATAAAGTTTGTGACCTCGGACATTTTGCCCGAGAACACTGGTGGCTTGGCGACATCTATTTTAGATCCGCCGGATCCTCCTGCTGGTGCGGGAATATTGAATACCGTCCCTTCCGGTATATTGATAACTGGGGCCGGTGCAGCCGGTGGAGCTAATGCTGCCTGCTGTGCTGCGGCAGCATTATTTGCTTGGAGTGTTTGCAGTTGTTCCTGTAACTGCTGGATCGTGTGTTCCTGGTGATTTAGAATCTCCAGGAGTTGTGCGGACGTCAGATCTTGTTCGGGATCTGCCATCGTTGGATAAACTGGTGGTGGTGTAAATGGGGAAAGAGATCTCGAGGGCTGTGATGCCGATGGAGATCTAAAAGGTGGTGGTGGTGGTGAGAAAGGTGGTGCGACTTCTCCGATGAAATCTGCGTCAGAGTTGAAAAGGTTATCGATATGGATAGTAGCGGGATTAGGATGTAAGATTTGGAACGGTGCTGGTTCCCACTGATGCGGTTCTTCGGTGAGCGAAGGGGTGGATGATGATGATGATGCTGATCCCGATTCGGATGATGATGAAAAGGGATCGCCTTGTGGCTCGAAACCGTGATCGTTTGGATCAAGATCTCCAAATACTTCGTTCCAAAATTATCTATTTCGCTTTCGGTAAGACCGTGTCGCCTAAGAATACCTCGTAGATCCTCGTCTTCAATTGTACGTAAAGTGAGGAAGGGGTTAACCTGTCACTTGATTGGGATGTGCAGTCAGGGTCCTCAACCCTCACCCTGCAGTACAATATAGGTACGCTAATTAATGGATTCGGTATTCAAAATAATGACTATACTAATCTGGGGCCGAACGGTTGTCCAGATAGCACTGTACTCCTAATGAGTACGGCCTTTCTCAAGAGCGCATGACCAAGCGGCGGCTACTCTCAAGGATTACAAAATAATGGGTACAAAGTATATATGTATAGCCTTCAAGGGCCTAGACCAGGGCAATTTAACGTGCGCAGGGGCTGGTGAGGCTGGTCCTACGATGCGAGTGACGTAACGTGTCACTACTCCGGCACTGGTATCCTGTGCACAGGTAACCCTATATACCGGGTTAGGTACTTCGGTTTGCGTAGACCGGGAACGTAGAATGAAGCTTTTATAGATGCTCCACAGAACTATAGTGTGACAGTTTTATTGTCCGACAACAAATAAACACTTTATAGTCTGCAGAAGACTGTGTGAACCCCCAGATATCAAGTCCCCTTAGCCCAAGGGTCCGGGCGCGAGCGTGATGCTCAAATGCAAGCGTTGGGGCAGTAAGTGTGTATGAAGTCGAGTTCTACTATCAGGACTACCCTCGCCATGACGGCTTAGGGCCCCAACAATAGACTTAGGGAGGAGAAGAGATGAGGGTAGGAGTGAAACCCGAGAGAACTCGACTGAGGACTCTGGGTGCTACTTGCATGGTTTATATACATTACAGGCTGGTCTGTGCGCTAACCCCTACAACCCTAAAGGCTGTAGAACCCTACGCTAATAATAGTCCTGTATGAGTAAGACTGCTGCGCATCGACTGCGGATTAGTCAGCAGGCATGAGTCATCAGTCTGGTAGTCCGTAATCTAATCTAATCGTTATCTAATCTTAATCTAATCTTAGCGCTGACTAGATAAGATAGACGCTGACTTAGCTAAGTGTTTGGCTACCTACTATAAAGAATACAAAGGAAAATGAATATAAAATGACTTAGAAATTTGAGCGTTCGATACAGGTCATGACACATTGCGCCACAGGATGTCATCTCTGAAACAAACATGGACCTTGAGAACAAAGTCTCCACCACTACCAGGAACAAGCTAAGTGAATCAGAAGAGTCTGATGAAGAACTTGAATATGTTCCCAGCATCAGAGCATCCACAGATGGAGAACTCTGGACAGTCAACTGGGATGGCAAAGTGTTTGATGAAGAATAAAAAGCACTCCTAACAACATGAACATTCCCCAACTTCCAGTACTTCATGGTCCCCCCCCCCTTCCATGTGGATTCCACATGGAATCATACTATATTACAATAAGTAAGTAACAGCATGTGGAATCCATGTGAAATCCACACAGAATCCACATGGAATCCACATGGAATTACAATAAGTAAGTAACAAATCAATGTTGCTCATGCATTTCACCAGATATGAATGAGTTATGCAGTTATTGAGCATAATGTTATGACAGGGTGCTACTACTCACTACTACTATCACTACTATCACTACTATCACTTTCAATGTCATCCTGTTTATCTTGATTATCATTCTGCCTTTTCACCACCTGCACTGTATGATATGACAACATTGTGTGGAGGAACCAATCAAAATTCCCTGGTGTCATCCTCTTTAAAATTGATTCAAAGCCACCCAACCATGCATTCAACTGCTCACATGCCTGAGTATTAAATGCATTCTTCTGGTAAGGGTCTCCATCATTGTTTGTCCCTGTGATGACTGTTACAGTTTCTTCTTTGTTTCATCTTCCTGTTCTTGTGTACTGTTTTATATCCATCACTTCTCCTTAAACTGTGCATTGTACAGCTTGGACACTATCTCCTTTCATAGCTACCTTCACGTTTCCTTTCTTAGGTAACTCTAGTTCCAACTTAGATGAGTTTTGCTCTCAACATTGCTTGACCTCAACACTCTCTTTCTTCACTGCTCTCTAGACCTTCATCATTGTTTGACTTAGCATCTGAACTCTTTTTCCAGTGGCTGGGAGCAGACCGAGACTCTGCTTGTCACTGTTGACTTATGAGGGCATTGTCCATAACACAAGTTGGAACTCAGGAACCGCTCAGTGCATTGTCACTAGCCAGACACCATTGATACCAGGACCTCTCAGATTAGGCCACCAAATGACTCTGTTTGTTTCAGACAGAAATACTACCTTAACTGGAGAGAAGTCTACTTCTCTACTACACACAAAGGCTGGTACTATGTCTCAGGAACAAAGAAGAAGAACCAACTGGTTCCAGAAGAACTCTTCAAAGGAGAATACAAGGAGGGAGACCCTACCAGCAAATTACCACCAGAAACTTGGATCCATTGGAACAACAAAACAAACAAGGCAGAAGATCAAGGTCTTTACACTCCCCCACGTGTTCCTCATGGAGTCCACATGGAGTCCAGGCACAGTGCCTGGACTGTCCTTGCATTTCCACATATCATGATTTGGCAGGGAACCCAGCCAAAATGGACCTGGAATGTGGCTGGACTGTGCCTGGACTTCCATGCATTTTGCAAGGACTAGTCCTGCAATTCCAGGGAGTCCTTGCACCTGGACTGGGCAGGGAGTCCCTGGAGTCCAGGCACTGCTGAAGCCATCACATGTGAGTCACAGCCCTGACTGTCACAGCCATCATGTGACCAGCAGCACATGGTCTGTGCACACCAGACAGGTATATAAAGACAGCTGGCAGCACCCCTCTTCAAAATTTGATTAGTAAGCCAGATCATGTGATATAGAGATTAATTACATATGTAGATTAGTTTTAGTAATGTAGATAAGATTGAATATACATTGATTACATAAGTTAGATAAGATGTACATTTTCCCACAGCACTAAGTATACTTGATTGTCACAATAACTGTCACATTTTCCATGATTTCCAAAAGTGAGAATTATCACATGACCTATTAACAAAAAATGTAGAGGGAGTGAATTTGACCCTGAATATGAAAACCAAACACCTGTAAACCCAGTATTCATTGAGATAATTGCAAAATACTATCATAACTTCGCATTTTTTGCACAGCCACAGCATACTGAGGTACAAAGTCAAAAGAACTTCCTGAGATATACACCATTCTTTAAAGCTTTGTTTCACAATGCTGATATGCCATACCAAAGTCAGATTCATGACATGTTCTATTAATGCAAATTGCAGGGAAAGTAAATTTACTCTCAGTGGCAGTGATATTCAAATGTCTGTAAACAAAGAATGTGCTGAGATATCAGTTGTTTCTTAATTTTGAGACAATGTTGGCACTGTTAAGCCTCAGCAATATTGGACTTGAATCAAAATTTGGTGACTTGCACAGGGTTTAAGGCAAGCCAGTAAAGACTTGACTTAAAATTGTTTCTCTGTTACAAACAAATCTGTTTTTATCAGGACACTTGTCATGACAACTAAGGGCCCCACTTAATAGTAGACTGAAAGTACAGGAGGGTAGATGACTAGTTGACTAAGGGGAAACCCAAGAGAACTCAACTGAGGACTCTCAGTGCTTGTCGCTCAGCTTATAGATGTTCCAGGATGGTCTGTGCACTAAACCCTATAACCCTAATAGCTGTGGAACCCAATACTGATAGTAGTTTGTATGAGTCAAACATAATGAACAGATAGGTTCTGTCTGTGTCATAGTAACTACATAATCAGGCCTGATATCCAATATCTAATCTAATCTAATCATTATCTTATCTCAGATATTTGGTTATTGCCTTTAATAAAAACAATCTAAAATGACTTAGAGAAAAAGAGTTTGAGATGGATGCTCAAGGGATAGGTATGACAGCTTACTATATTTATATTTGATTGCCTTCTATTCTTTGAATAATATCTACTGAATCAAAATGGTAACAATCAAGGTGCAGGTCAGATGGTGAGGGTGCTGGCATGTGATAGTAGGTGCTGGTAGGTTGCTGATGGTCCTGCTGTCTTGGTCTCCAAGTTTGAGCCAAAAACAAGACTGGACTGGATTTTCAACTGCTACTCTGGATGAGTACCAGAAGTCCAGGTACAACACATGGGGGAGTGTAAAGTTCTATGATGATCATTTGTAGTGTACATGACCAGGAATCAATGGGGACTCCCTGAAAAAAATCAGTTATATATGCAGCTGAGGTGATCCCTAAAGATAGCAGGGACTCCTTGTGGGCTCCCTGAGATACAGGGAGCTGCCAAAAAGCCATTTTCCACTTGTAGGGAGTGAGGTGGGAGTCCAGAGGGAGTCCAGGAATCAATGTGGGGGAGTGTAAATTACTGGGAGAATGTAGAAAATGTGTCTAAACACTGTTTTTGCAAAATATATACTGTACCTGGACTCTACAAGGACTGAACCTGGATTCCCTACAATGACCTTGCTTGTGCCTGGACTGAACCTGGACATGTGGGGGAGTGTAAAGTGCTGCAGAAGATCTACTATTCTTGCCCCCAAACACCAAACCTGAACTCACTTGGTGGCACAAGTTTCAAGTTGACAAAGAACTAGGAGACTATGGCTTCTTTGCATTCAATAAACAAACAATCACCAAGTGGAATGAATACAGAGAACAACAACAGATTGAGTTAGATCTAGCCTTTGGGGATGAACCAAAACAAGGAGAAAACTCAAAACAAGGCACAGAACCAAAACACAAACCAGGAACACAGGATCCGAAACCTGAAACACCAGAACTGAAACAGGAACCAGAAAAGGACATGTCAAACAACAAGGAAGCATCTTCAAAGGAATCTCCATTAAGGAATTCAAAGGACAGTGCTCTAAGGCAAAACACTTCATCAATACATTTGATGACATCTTTGATCTTGATGAAGGGCACTTTGAAACATCAAAAAAGCGAATCAAATATGTTTTCCTTCATCTAGGGGAAGAACTAGACGATTGGAAGGCCAATCTTCGAGGAGAATTAGAGGCAGCAGAAACAGCCAAAGGAAAATTGACAGAAAGCACATACGCACTCTCTTGGGATGATTACCCTAGCTTCAGGACACGATTCTTGAATGACTGGGGAGAGTCTGACAGCACAGCAAGGACCCTGAATGATCTAGATAAAGTCAAAGTGGGCAGAGATATCAACATTCCTGCCTATATTCAGAAATTCAGATTGCTCATACACTCTACCAGAATTACAGGGTTCATGGCACAGCACATCTACTTCTGTAAAGGACTCCCTGCATCAGTTGCAGCAAAGATCATTGAAAATCCTGCAGTAATCAACATGGAAACAGCTTATGATGCTGCAGAGCGCCTGCACAACGCTTGGGAGACCATGAAACTGATGAACCAATCCTCTGGATCAGGAGACACAAAAGGGTGTTTTAAATTTAATCAAAACACAAGGCCCTCTGCACCTGGATCAAAGGGGATCAATGCTGTGAGCACTGGACACCTTTCAGATGCCCAAAAAGAGGAATATTGAAAAACTGGCAAGTGTTTCAGATGT
The DNA here is from genome assembly GCA_020011035.1 of Amanita subjunquillea. Classification (NCBI taxonomy): domain Eukaryota; kingdom Fungi; phylum Basidiomycota; class Agaricomycetes; order Agaricales; family Amanitaceae; genus Amanita; species Amanita subjunquillea. Next base: position 326,098 of record JAEBUT010000030.1, read on the forward strand.
GGAACACAGGGACACATATCCAGGGACTGCCCAAACAAGGGGAACGCACAAACATTGTCCTACAAGTCCTCCTCCCCACAGAATCGCACAATCAGGACAATAGAGGAAACAACCTTGAACAAATCAGCTGCCCAATGCATTATGGCCCTGTTGAAAGAACTTCCAGAGGAAGAACGCAAAACCACCCTCCAGGAACTCAAGTCCAAGGGTTTTTAAGAAGGAGATGCCAGAAAGCAGTTGACACCTCCAGTACCATTGAACAGTTAGCACTCAACTCTGTAATTGTAAATTCCAATAATAACAAACAAATTTCCATTACTGTGCAAACAACTCATAAATCCGCCAAGATATCTGCTCTCATCAATTGTGGAGCAGAAGGAAACTTCATTGATGAACAAATATCAAAAGATCTACCAAAAGAACTCTTAAAACAACCAATTAGAGTCAAGAATGCCGATGGAACAATCAATCAGAATGGATTAATCACCCATCACACTTGTCTGGCCTACTCTATTGAAGGAAAAATGTACAATAACTGGTTATGGATCACTAATCTCGGAGATCAGGCAATAATCTTTGGAATACCATGGTTAGAACAACATAATCCAACTATTGATTGGTGACAGAAAACCCTCCAAATGGACAATGATTTAGAAAATACCAGCATCACAGGTGCTTGAACACCAAGCAAAATGAGGTGAAGCTCCCACTGTTTTACCTTTGGAATACACTCCCTGGCAAGCCACCTTCAAGAAGAAAGTGTCAGAACATTTCCCATCTTCTCGCCCATTGTCATGACCTGTATCAAACGCTCAAATTTCTAAGTCATTTTATATTCATTTTCCTTTGTATTCTTTATAGTAGGTAGCCAAACACTTAGCTAAGTCAGCGTCTATCTTATCTAGTCAGCGCTAAGATTAGATTAAGATTAGATAACGATTAGATTAGATTACGGACTACCGGACCGATGACTCATGCCTGCTGACTAATCCGCAGTCGATGCGCAGCAGTCTTACTCATACAGGACTATTACTAGCGTAGGGTTCTACAGCCTTTAGGGTTGTAGGGGTTAGCGCACAGACCAGCCTGTAATGTATATAAACCATGCAAGTAGCACCCAGAGTCCTCAGTCGAGTTCTCTCGGGTTTCATCCCTACCCTCATCTCCTCTACTACTCAGTCTATTGTTGGGGCCCTAAGCCGTCACGGCGAGGGTAGTCCTGATAGTAGAACTCGACTTCATACACACTTACTGCCCCAACGCTTGCATTTGAGCATCACGCTCGCGCCCGGACCCTTGGGCTAAGGGGACTTGATATCTGGGGGTTCACACAGTCTTCCGCAGACTATAAAGCGTTTATTTGTTGTCAGACAATAAAACCGTCACACTATAGTTCTGTGGAGCATCTATAAAAGCTTCATTCTACGTTCCCGGTCTACGCAAACCGAAGTACCTAACCCGGTATATAGGGTTACCTGTGCACAGGATACCAGTGCCGGAGTAGTGACACGTTACGTCACTCGCATCGTAGGACCAGCCTCACCAGCCCCTGCGCACGTTAAATTGCCCTGGTCTAGGCCCTTGAAGGCTATACATATATACTTTGTACCCGTTATTTTGTAATCCTTGAGAGTAGCCGCCGCTTGGTCATGCGCTCTTGAGAAAGGCCGTACTCATTAGGAGTACAGTGCTATCTGGACAACTGTTCGGCCCCAGATTAGTATAGTCATTATCTTTGAATACCAAATCCATTAATTAGAGTACCTATATTGTACTGCAGGGTGAGGGTTGAGGACCCTGACTGCACATCCCAATCAAGTGACAGGTTAAACCCTTCCTCACTTTACGTACAATTGAAGACGAGGATCTACGAGGTATTCTTAGGCGACACGGTCTTACCGAAAGCAAAATAGATAATTTTTGGAACGAAGTATTTGGAGATCTTGATCCAAACGATCATGGTTTTGAGCCACAAGGCGATCCCTTTTCATCATCATCCGAATCGGGATCAGCATCATCATCATCATCCACCCCTTCGCTCACCGAAGAACCGCATCAGTGGGAACCAGCACCGTTCCAAATCTTACATCCTAATCCCGCTACTATCCATATCGATAACCTTTTCAACTGTTAAACTAAATGAGACTCAGTCGTGCAGTAAACGACTCTATTGTACCTGTTAAACTAAATGAGACTAGGTACAATCAGTAACGTAATTAGAATAAGTTTGTATGTACTCACCTCAGTCGTGCAGTAAACGACTGAGGTGTGTGGCGCGTCGAACGCGTCCTAACAAGGTATTAACTGTATAGTTAATAAGACTGAGATGCCATCAAAATGTATACCGATCATCAATAACACGTCACAACGAGCTGTCAAAGCTCGTTGTCCCCCAAGATATGAATGTCGGGATTGTTTATCCCAACACTCCCCCTCAATCCCGAGCTAATCCCAAAGCCTTCGCAAAATGCTTGACTTTGGCATTCGGCAACGCCTTTGTTAATGCGTCCGCAAGCATGTCCTCGGTAGGACAATATATTAACTTCACCTTTCCGTCGGCAATAATCCATCGAATGAAGTGGAATCGTATGTCTATATGTTTGGTACGCGCATGATATTGATGATCCTTCGTTAATGCGATTGCTGATTGATTATCAGAATGTAAAGTCATAGGACCTTTTTCATCGCCAAACACTTGATTGATAAACGTGCGTAACCAGAGCGCCTCTTTTGCCGCGTGAGTTATAGCCACGTATTCCGCTTCCGTCGTCGATAACGCAATGATTTCTTGCCTTTTAGAGCTCCATGATACCGCGCCACCATCTAGGACAAAGGCATAGCCAGAAATGGCTTTCCTGTCCTCATGCATCGATCCGTCCGCATCCGCATATCCAACCAATCCATCCTCCTCCTCTCCGAACGTCATTGCCCAGTCAATAGTTCCGGAGAGATAGGCGAATACTCGTTTTACCGCTTCCCAATGCGTAGGACCGGGATTATCAAGATATTTTGACAAAATCCCAATGACATAAGCTATGTCGACTCTAGTTCCATTCGCCGCAAAGTTTAATGATCCAACGGATTCACGATAAGGCCTATTCTTCATCTCCGCAAACTCTTTTGACGTTTTGGGTGAATCAGACTTCGATAACTTTGTAGTAGGATCCATGGGAGTTGCTCGAGGCTTTATGTTCTCAAAACCGTATCGTTGAAGCATCGCTTTGATATATAATGCTTGCGATAAAGATATGGTGCGTTTTTCACGGTTTCTTTTAACTTCAAAGCCTAATATCCAGTGGATCTCCCCCATATCCGTAATTTTGAAGTCTTTCGAGATCTCGTCCTTCACCTTTGTCATCAATTCGACCGATGAAGTGATAAGCGTCAAATCGTCGACATGGGCCACAATGACAATATGACCTTTCTCATCCCTCCAGAAAAATACGGCCTGGTCCACTTCGCAAATGCACATCCCCAATCTCCTCTTCAAGGTAGCGGTCAATTTCTTATACCAATGACGAGCGGACTGACGTAGTCCATATATAGGCCTTAATAGTCGTAGGACCTTATACTTCTCGTCTGTCACCTTGATCTCGGGCGGTAAACGCATGTAGACCACCTCATGTTCTTCAAAATCACCATTCAGGAACGCATTTTTGATGTCAACTTGGTGGATCTCGTCATCTCGTCGCGCTGCTTTTGCTAATGTGGTTCTGACAGATGCCATTTTCGCGACTGGTGCATAGGTGTCAAAGAAGTCAACACCTGGCGTTTGGGAGAATCCTTGCGCAACCAATCGTGCTTTGTAACGCACGATGTTACCCGCAGCATCCCGTTTAATTGCGTATACCCAGCGACAGCCGACGACGTTTGCGCCCTTAGGTAAGGTTTCCACTTTCCACGTTCCATGCGCCTCTAACGCAGCACGTTCTTCCTCCATAGCTTCCTTCCATCGAGGCCAGTCTGGGCTTCATTTCGCTTCAGCCAATGAATCTGGTAAGAGACCGCTCTCTTTATCCATCTCAATCGACATTGCTAGGCCATTAATCTCTTCTTCCATTTCAGGAATAATATCTTTGTCATTGGGGATAGTTATTCCTTTCGGGAGGGGTTGACCAGGTAATCCCGTAGTGAATTCACCCGATTGAATATCCCGTACGTATCGACTGACTTTTCTGGGACGTTCTGACCTTCTTAATTGCGGTAATGTCGGATTGACAGGTGGTTGGGCGGCGTCTTCAACCTCGGATTCACGGTCCGAACCTTCCTTTTCATCTCCGTGGGCGGCGTCTTCATCCTCATGGCTTTTACTCCCCCTGACGTCGTCCACGTCAACGTCGTCTCCAACCATCAAATCCTCAACAGCAGGTAGCGTTTGTTTCGAGAAGGTAACATTCCTTTCGACCCCAACTCTGTGATTATTGGCGAAATAGATGCGATGCCCTTTACTCGCAACGTCGTAGCCAACCCAATGCCCTTCTACTGCTCGAGGACTCAACTTGCCGGCCTTTCCGTCAAGCACCCACACTTTACATCCCCATTCCGGTACTTTTGATAGGTCTGGCTTCTCCCCATTCACCATCACATACGGCGTCATATTATTAGGTAACGTCGTCGTCCAAGTACGATTTTTTAGCCAAACGGCATGCATCAATGCTTCGCCCCATAAACCTGCAGGCAATTGACACGTGAAGAGCATTGCACGTATCTTTTCGGCTAGCGTGCGATTCAAGCGTTCTGAAACCCCATTTTCTTGTGGTGTATCATGGACCGTTAGTTTACTTTCCGTTCCTTGCTCTTCAAGAAAGGAAATAAACTCGTCCGATAGATATTCGCCACCTCGATCACTATGAAGGCACTTGATAGTGATATTCATCTGGGTTTTTGTCCACGCGGCAAAAGACTTATAGCATTCAAAAGCTTCGGATTTATGTCGTAATAGGTATATGGTTGTCCATCTGCTCCAGTCATCGGTAAAGCTAATGAAATATAGTCTTCCACCGAGAGTTTTCTTTTGAGCAGGTCCCCATATGTCGCTATGGATCTCGTCACCGAAGGCTTCGCCTCTTTCACCTTCGCGAACTTTTGGTACGCTTGCCCTTTTAGGTTTTGCTTTATTGCATGCCACGCATTCGAAATCGATATCAGGATCAATCACCTCAATCCCATCTATCAACCCCTTTTTTACGAGAGGTCGTAATATACTGACGCCAATATGGCCCAGTCTATTATGCAGTTGTCGTAATGTCAACTTCACTTTTCCGTCTACCACAGGCGCAGTCATGGAATTTTCGGCGTGTTCAACTCGATAAACACCCGAAGATTTGTTGATAACTCCGACAATTTCATCATCTTTGTTTCGTATTACACATCGTCCTTCTCCAAACAAGGAGTAGAATCCCGCATCATCAATTTGACCAATGGAGATAAGTGTAAAACCAATTGCCGGAGTGAATAGGACCCTTGTGAGTCGCATCCTATTCATTATATCCCCATTGGGTACTGATATAATTATGTCCCCAATTCCATGCGCTGTGAATGACTCTTTGTTCGCTGCCGTCAAAGACTTGGGCGCGATTTCGTGGAAGTTAACAAAATCCTCTCGACAGGGTGACATGTGATGGCTGGCACCAGAGTCATAAAGATCCCATACGCAATTGCCTGATGGTACAGTGCTCGCGTAGGTGTGGGCTTTCTTTGTGATATCGATATCATCTTGATTGATATTATTGACCTCATCGATAACGCTAGCAGAAACCGATGCTGTATCGATTTCAATGTTGTTATCATTTGTAGGTAAGCCATCGGCTTCATCGATTTCATCAATCTCATCAATCTCGTCATAGACGTGAAAATTTTCGTCTATAATTGCCCATGCGCCTTTGACGTCTTCGTCAACAACGCTCGCACCTCCTCCTCCATATTTGGAAGAAGAGTCTTTAGAATCCTTAGATCCGGATCCATTCCTGCCCTTTGATGAGGATGACGGTGATTCTTTTGATTTTGGCTCCTTTTTCTCTTTATCTTTCTCATCATCCTTTTTAGGGCTAGGACAATTATTCTTTTTATGTCCTTTTCCGCCGCAGTTCCAACATTCGCCACGTGGTTTCAGTTTCCTTTCGGATTTACCACCACCCGCTTTTGCCCCTGGTTTCTCGCTGGAAACAGTGGCGAGGGCAGTTCCGGTATCTTCCTCTTTCTCCTTCCCTTTGCTTTTACCATTTGATTTCTTCCAGGTTTCTCGACGTTCCCATTCCTCTAATGCGCTCTGCATTAGTTGCTCTGCTGTGGGATAAAGAGAATCCGGGGACGCTACTGTGCCACCCAAGTCATTCATATTGGATGATCCAGTTGCCAACTTCAACATTTTGAGGTTCGCAGATATTTGCGCCACGAAATTCGAGAAGTCGGAAGGTAAGAAATTGATTATCAACGTGCGATAGTCGTTTTGGCTAATTTCAATCCCAACGCTATACAGGGATTGATATTTCATCTGAACTCGGTCAAGTTCAGTCCGTAGGTTAGCGCCTTTCTCGTAGCGCATAGCCATGAATTCCGAGTATAGATGGGAGCGCATCAACATACTCTTCTCTGTGAACTCCGTAACAACGATTGCCCACATTTCGGCAACTGTCGTCTTTCGCATACACTTGGCGAAAGTCGAATCGGGGAGCTTTTGAACGAGGAGGTGCATAGCAAGATCCTCCTTCTTTTGCCATGTCGCTAGTTTCTTTACATGGTCGGCCATCTCTGTATCCCCGGGCGACACGCTAGTACCTTCGCTTGATACCATCGCTGTGGGTACCTTTGGCTTCACGCAAGTCCCGTCAAAATGACCCCAGACTTCCTTTTGCCTAACGGCAATCGTGAACCTTTTCTCCCACATGAGCCAGTTGGTTCCACTAGCATCAAGCTTCGCGATAGAGCTCGCAAAATCGGATAGAGATGTTTGAGTCGACATTTTTTTACTGAGAGTTCGTTTGTTGGTTATCTATAAATCTGGAATTTATAGTGGCAATCCGGGGCCCATAACCTGTTAAACTAAATGAGACTCAGTCGTGCAGTAAACGACTCTATTGTACCTGTTAAACTAAATGAGACTAGGTACAATCAGTAACGTAATTAGAATAAGTTTGTATGTACTCACCTCAGTCGTGCAGTAAACGACTGAGGTGTGTGGCGCGTCGAACGCGTCCTAACAAGGTATTAACTGTATAGTTAATAAGACTGAGATGCCATCAAAATGTATACCGATCATCAATAACACGTCACAACGAGCTGTCAAAGCTCGTTGTCCCCCAAGATATGAATGTCGGGATTGTTTATCCCAACATCAACTCCGACGCAGATTTCATCGGAGAAGTTGCACCACCTTTCTCACCACCACCACCACCTTTTAGATCTCCATCGGCATCACAGCCCTCGAGATCTCTTTCCCCATTTACACCACCACCTGTTTATCCAACGATGGCAGATCCCGAACAGGATCTGACGTCCGCACAACTCCTGGAGATTCTAAATCACCAGGAACGCACAATCCAGCAGTTACAAGAACAACTGCAAACACTCCAAGCAAATAATGCCGCCGCAGCACAGCAGGCAGCATTAGCTCCACCGGCTGCACCGGCCCCAGTCATCAACATACCGGAAGGGACGGTATTCAATATTCCCGCACCAGCAGGAGGATCCGGCGGATCTAAAATAGATGTCGCCAAGCCACCAGTGTTCTCGGGCAAAATGTCCGAGGTCACAAACTTTATCAATGCCTGTCGGCTGTACATACAGCTGAAAATGGCAAATGCCGACGAGGAAGATAAGATCTTATTGGTCTTATCATATATGTCAGATGGTTTCGCAGTTGATTGGCGAGACAATCTATTGGAGTTGATCGCCGAAGATCATCAATCGGTTCCAGATACGGTGGAACGATTATTTAGGCAGATCAAAAGAGATTTTGGCGACACAGACGAACAGTTGTCAAAAATATCAGAGTTGCGCACGATGTCACAAGGCGCACACACGTGTGAAGAACACGTGCAAAAGTTTAAAAAGGTAGCCCGAGGAACGGGTTACGAGGGACGAGCTCTTATCGAAGAGTTCAAAAGAAGTTTGAATACCGGTCTCCGAAAAAGGATAATGGAGGCTGATGAAGTACCGGAAACCATCGACGAATGGTATAGGAGATTGGTCCGTCTTGACCGACAATGGCGACAAGCTAAAGCCGAGGAGCAATATTACTCCTCGAGGAACAGTAACTCCGCTAAGAGGAGTGAAGGATCCAAAGGCCCGGACACGGCAAAGCCGGTAGGAATTGGCCTGCCCCAAACCCCGCTGGAAATTTAACGCGGGATCAGCGAACCAGAACCGATCGGGAGCTGGAGCCTCCTCGAGTAGTAATACGGCGCCTCGGCCACAAGACCCGAATGCAATGGATGTCGATAGAACACAGCGCCCCGCCAATGCGCTGCTACAAATGTGGACGACTTGGCCACATCCAAAGAAATTGCAGGTCAGGATTGGACATATGCAGCATGTCCTTTGAAGAAATGAAGGAATACTTCGCAAAAGGCGAAGAGTTAAAAGAAGACGAGAGTCAGTAGGTCCCGTACTGAACTCTCAAAATAGATATTCTCTTTTAGGTACGGAAATGGACTCGGTAGGTACCATAGTGGACCTAGAGACTTCAACAGTCTCTGGGACCACTCCGCAGGACGCGGTCTCTGGTGCCAAAGCACAGGAGCGCGGCAGGGCGGTTAGACCTGTGCTTAATTCGTCCTTAACTGAAAAAAGAATATTTAAAAAGGGACAAAAAGAATTTCTCGTTTGCTCTATTGGTCAGAAAGACGAGATACTAATGGACATAGGTCTAGAAACTCTAGACACACATGACCAAATAACAGAAACCGCGTTGCTTGATTCAGGAGCAACAGGTTTGTTTATGAACTCCAAATTCGCTGCTGACAAAGGTTTTAAGTTAATCCCCTTTGGATCGTCCAATTCAAGTTAGAAACGTTGATGGATCTAACAATGAAGGCGGTATGATTACTCATGAAGTTGATCTAATTATGAGTTATCAGGGACATCAAGAACAAGCAACTTTTGAAATTTGCGAGTTAGGAAAAATTAACGTAATCGTAGGTTCTACTTGGTTACAAAAACATAATCCGGACATCAACTGGATCACCGGAGAAATAAAGTTGACTTGTTGCCCACGATCATGTGGACACAAGCAAAAGGAGTGGACGACAGAAAGGCAAAAGAAAACCAAAGCGGCAGAACATTGGGAGTCCAACATGTATATTTGGGAAAAGGAACGTGAATTGGACTTCGCGCATTGGTTGGAACAAAAAAGAGAGAGAAGAGTCGGATTTGGATTTCCTCGATCAATGGAAACATCCGAAACTATACAAGGAAGGAAAGAAATATGAATTTCTTCCTTTAAAAAATAATAAATCAACCTATCCTAGATGGATTAGGGAACTAAAAAAGGCAGAGCCTAAAGATTTAGTACCGTCGCAGTATCACAAGTACATACACTTGTTCGAAAAAACTGCATCAGAAAGAATGCCGGTTAGAAAGCCTTGGGATCATGCTATCGATCTCAAACAAGGTTATCAACCCAGGAAAGGAAAGGTGTATCCTTTATCACCCAATGAACTTGGCGAAGTCAGGGACTTCGTGGACGATCAATTAAAAAAGGGGTACATCAGACCTTCGAAATCACCACAAACATCGCCGGTGTTCTTTGTAAAGAAAAAAGATGGGAAAAAGAGAATGGTACAGGATTACCGTTATCTAAACGAATGGACAGTTAAAAACAACTATCCATTACCATTGATATCGGAGCTCGTGGATCGAGCAGGACAAGCCAAACACTTCACCAGGTTGGACCTTAGGTGGGGTTATAACAACGTACGGATCAAGGAAGGAGATGAATGGAAGGCCGCCTTTACTACACCAGAAGGTTCTTTTGAACCAGTAGTAATGTACTTTGGGCTTACCAATTCTCCGGCAACCTTCCAAGCCATGATGAACGACATATTTCGGGATATGATAAATGAAGGAAAAGTCATTGTATACATCGATGACATCTTAATTTATACAAAAACCGAAAAAGGGCATAGTGAAATAGTGCTCGAAGTTCTCTGGCGTTTAGAAGAAAACGACCTTTACGTAAAACCAGAAAAATGCGTATGGAACGTGCGAGAAGTTGAATTCCTAGGGGTCATCATTGGTCCGGATGGAATTAAAATGGATCCAAAGAAAGTTGACGCTATCCTTAACTGGCCTACACCTGGCTGTGTTAAAGACGTACAACGTTTCTTAGGCTTGGCAAATTATTATAGAAGATTTGTCCAAGACTTTGCCAAAATTGCACAACCATTGCATAGTCTGGTCAGAAAAGACAAAACATGGGAATGGAAGGAAGAAGAAGAAAATGCTTTTAAAACTCTAAAAAAAACATTTACGGAACAACCCCTTCTTGTCGCACCAGACTCCGACAAGAAATTCAGAATAGAGTCTGATGCCTCTGATTACGCAACGGGAGGAGTGTTATCAATGGAATGTGATGACAACAAATGGAGACCGGTAGCATACCTCTCCAAATCCCTCAACGAAACAGAGAGGAATTATGATGTCCATGATAAAGAAATGTTGGGCATTATTAGATGTCTCGAAGCCTGGAGACATTATTTGGAAGGAGCAAGGCAAGAATTCGAGATATGGACGGATCATAAAAATCTCGAATACTTTATGAATGCAAAAAAATTGAATCGAAGACAAGCACGCTGGGCACTATACCTCAGCAGATTTAATTTTAAATTAATTCATAAAGCAGGCGTAACAATGGGAAAGGCTGATTCTCTGTCCAGGAGGCCAGACCACAAAAAGGGGGTAGAAGATGACAATAAGGAAGTCACCTTGTTAAAACCGGAGTTTTTCCGAATCGCAGCACTTCAACAAGGTCATGTGTTGGTCAATGCATCGGAAAAAGAAATTTTAAACAAAATTCGAAAATCAGAAGAGAAAGATGAGGAAGTTGTGAAAGCGGTTGAAGCCATGAAAAAAGCAGGAGTCAGACGACTCAATGCAGGAGAATGGCAGATGGAACAAGGACTTATCCTCTGGCAAGGAAAGGTTTATGTTCCTAAAGATAACAAACTACGAATGGAGATAGTTAGACTCCATCACGATACACCCATTGCTGGACATGGAGGACAATGGAAGACGGTTGAACTCGTCACAAGAAACTATTGGTGGCCAGGTGTCACCAAATTTGTTAAAAAATATGTCGCCGGATGTGACAAGTGCCAAAGAAGCAAAAACTTTCCAGAACCACCAGCAGGAAAATTAATGCCTAATTTGGCACCATCAAAGCCATGGACGCATATATCAGCAGACTTCATAACAAAATTGCCAGAATCACATGGACACAATGCAATTTTAGTAGTCTGTGATAGAATGTCTAAAATGGCTCATTTTATCCCAACGTCCGAAGAAACGTCAACACAGGGACTGGCAACACTGTTTAGAGACCATATATGGAAAATCCATGGTCTACCCGAGTCAATAATCTCGGATTGCGGTCCACAATTCGCCGCTCAAATGATGAAAGAATTGAACTCAATGTTAGGCATTTCTACAGATTTGTCTACAGCTTTCCATCCACAAACGGATGGACAAACAGAACGAATGAATCAGGATTTGGAACAATTCCTGAGGATTTTTGTAGATCACCGACAAGAAGATTGGTCGGGATGGTTAGCCATTGCCGAATTTAGTTACAATAACAAAATTCAGGCATCACGAAACATACGCCGTTTTTCGTAAACTACGGAAAACACCCAAGAATGGGTATTGAACCCAGAAAGGAAGGAAGTCATCCAGCTGCGGCTGACTTTGCGCAAAAAATGAAAGGAATTCATGAAGAAGCGCAGGCAGCACTTAAAAAATCGCAGGATGACATGAAACTATACGCAGACAGACGACGTTCTGAAGCACCAGAATACAAAGTAGGAGATCGAGTTTGGTTGTCAACCAAAGATCTCTCCTTATCTGGTCGTCCAACCAGAAAATTGGCAGAACGATGGATTGGTCCTTATCCAATCAAAAAGATCATTTCGTCAAATGCGGTAGAATTAAGTCTACCTTTCTCGCAACAAATTCATCCTGTTGTGAATGTTTCAAGAATACGTCCTTATGTAAAACCAATGAAAGGACAAAGAATGGCTGCTCCACCACCAGTGGAAATTGACGGAGAAAAGAATACGAGGTAGAAGAAATCCTCGATGTCAGGTTGAAAAGAAACAAGATGGAATATCTTGTAAAAGTGGAAAGGATACACGGCAGAACACAATTCGTGGGAGCCAAAAACAATTTAGGAAATGCAAAAAGAAAGATAAAGCATTTCTATGATAAAAACCCAGGAGCGATAAGGGTCATTGACAAGACAATCTTTGACGGATTAGGCTTCAAAAAATACGAAAACTTCACGGAATTTCCTGGAAATGCCATTTCCAGAATCGATGTTAATGCAGTAGCAGAAACTGCAACATGGGAGAAAAACTGGCAAAAATGGAAGGGTCAATCATTGATCAAACAATTAAATGAACCATCAGATCACGATGGTCCATGCGATTGCAATGGATGCTTAAAAAATTAAAAAGGATTGGTCCTGGAGTAGGACCTTAAACTGCTTCACTTTGTTGCGAAAAGTCTTTCCAGACCAAAACACAAACACACGCATTTGTATTTTGCTAGCATGGGCAAAAATCGTCGCAACAATAAACGTTCAAACAAACAATCCTTACCATCGGTGGTCATTCAAATGTAGGCCACTGTTGTGAACAGTCATCCAGATGCATTTCCCAGAAAAACCAAACCATTACCACGCCGCCCTCCCACCCGTCATCACAATGTCGCGCTCAGTCGAAGTTTGGATTGAGCAATACGAAATGGGCAGAGACCCATGGAAATTCCCGCCGAAAGCCTTCTGGGCTTGGCAAGTCTACATGCGTTGGAAGCGCGAAAATAAAGGAGGACATTTATCCTTTGAAGATTTTTAGTTCGTCTAGGAAGCCGAAACCTAAAAAGGGGGTACTGTCATGACCTGTATCGAACGCTCATATTTCTAAGTCATTTTATATTCATTTTCCTTTGTATTCTTTGTAGTTGGTAGCCAAACACTTAGCTAAGTCGGCGTCTATCTTATCTAGTCAGCGCTAAGATTAGATTAAGATTAGATAACGATTAGATTAGATTACGGACTACCGGACTGATGACTCATGCCTGCTGACTAATCCGCAGTCGATGCGCAGCAGTCTTACTCATACAGGACTATTATTAGCGTAGGGTTCTACAGCCTTTAGGGTTGTAGGGGTTAGCGCACAGACCAGCCTGTAATGTATATAAACCATGCAAGTAGCACCCAGAGTCCTCAGTCGAGTTCTCTCAGGTTTCACTCCTACCCTCATCTCTTCTCCTCCCTAAGTCTATTGTTGGGGCCCTAAGCTGTCACGGCGAGGGTAGTCCTGATACAATGCTTTCAGGCAAATTGGGTATGGTGGGTCCATCTGTGCTGTAAAATGCATCCAGAAACTCAAGGCTCTCAAGTGCCCTGTTAAGGTTTGAGATTGCATCTGGGATTCATTGGGTAGCAACCCATCTGTAGATGTCTATTTCCTTACTGGCACATTTCAACTGTTGAGCAAAATCAAAGACTGCCAGGTTTTCCCAGCAAAGGGCCGTCTTGGTGTACACGTTGTATGTATGGTTTAAGGGCCTGTTGGGTGATGGAAGGTAGGGTGACATTGTGTCCATTAATATGGTAGTTCTTCTGGATCAAATGTAAGATCCATATATTTTGGAAGGTAGTGTACTTGGGTGTTGAATGGGATTTCAGCATGTCCCTGTGGGTGTGTCAAATGTCTGGTGGAAAGTCTGGGAGTTTTGTATGCAACCAATCAGGTTGCTTGGGTTTGGATGACATTGATTAATTGAGGTGGTTCTAAAGGGGTGACTGGAGGGGTGATAGATGGGGAATGTGATAATTTGTCCTTTGAAACTTTCATAGGGTTTTGGAGAGTATTGTCCTTGAGTGGAACAGTATTTCTTTGTATATTGAATGTTTTGTTTGAGGGTTTGGCAGTTGCAATAGCAAGACATGGGGTTTCACAGTTGTCTTCTGAGTTTATATGCTTGTAGAATGTTTGCAGCATTACTCGAATTGTGCTCAGGTTCCCAGGAATTGTCATTTGGACTGTATCCCTTCCATTTAACCAAATATTAATATCCTGCTCCGCATTTTTGATGTGTAAGGATTGCCTCCACTTCAAACTCTTCCTGTCCATTTATGAGATCAGGGGGGCAGAGTAGTGTAATTTGGTCCATGCATTTCAGTTTCCCTATATGGTGTAAGGAATGATGTGTGAAAGACTGGGTGGATGTGCCATTGTTTCAGTAACTTGAGCTTATACGTTACTGGTCCTAGCACTTGTTTGACTATGAAGGGTCCTTCTCATTTAGGTGCTAGTTTCCTGGACTGATATGGAATATTGAAATTCCTGTTTTCGAGCCATGCTTTGTCTCCTTGTTCAAACTTGATTGCTTTGTCCCTGACTCATCATGCAACCATCTGTCTTGCTAGCTCATGTGCAGCTAATGCTTCTTCCCTGGCCTTTTGTAACAGCTGTAGGCATTCCTCTGCAGCTGGTGTTGTCATTTTNGGGTGATGCGGAGAGGGGTGAACGGATCTGGTGCGTACAGTCCGCGAGGAATGGGATAGACGGCAAGCAGGCGCCACTCTCGCGACTACGATGGAAATCGAGAGGGTGGCCCGGGGCCGCCGCACTCGGACCAGACAAGTAGAGCAAGCTATGAGGCCCTCTGCCTTACCGCAGTAAGAGGAGGAGGAGGAGGGGGGAGGGGGGGGGGGGGGGGGGAGAGGGGGGAGATAGGGGGCGCGGGAGGGATAGGGGAAGGGAGGGAGGGGGGGGGAGGGAAGATAGGGGTGGCGGGCGGCGGGGGAGTATGGATGGGCGGGGGGGGGGGGGGAAGGGGACGAGCGGGGGGGAGGGAGGGGGGGATGGGGGAGGGGGGGGGGGGGGGGGGGTGAGACCGTGGAGAACGGGGGGGGGGTGACCGGGGCGATCCAAGCGGGGGGGGGTGTACGGGGGGGGAGGGGTTGCGGGGGACGCGGTGGCGGAAGGAGGGGGGGGAAAGTGGGCAATGGGAGGAGGGGGGGGGGAGGACAGGTATAGAAGGGGGGGGGGTGGGTGGTGAATAGGACCGGCCGGAAAACAAGGGGGGGGGGGGGGGGAGGGTGGGGGGGGGGGGGTTAGGGGGTGTGGGGGTGGCCGAGGCAGGGGGGTGGGAGGGTGGGGGGGGGGGGGGGGGTGGGGGGGGGGGGGGGGGGGGGGGGGGGGGGGAGGGGGGGAAGGGGGGGGGGGGGGGGGGGAAGGAAAGGGAGAGGGGCGGGGGAGGGGCGGGGAGGGTGCCGGGGGGGTAGAGGGGGAGGAGGGGAACAGAGGGCTAGGGGCACAACAAAGTGGGAGATGGGTTGTTGGGTGTTTGTCTTTGGTTGTATTCCCTTCTCCTCCCGCGTTGAAAAGAGAGGGATTAATTCACCGTATAAGTCCACACAGGGGTGGGGAGAAACCTTGGGCTATTAATAAAGAGGTGTTACCCATCCGGATGTCGTGCTCCCAATAAAGTAAGTTATTGTAAAGGAAAAAATAAAAGGAATTGGGTTGCAGAGTGTCGTTGGTGGAAATGAAAGACCTGAAAGAATGGGATTGAAGGTAGATCGCGGGAGGCACAGCTTATGGTAGAGTACGTATGCATAGAAGGTAAAAAGCATATTATGCTCGAACTAAGTCCGAAGGTCGTATTGGGATGGATAAAAATCGCGCACGTGCGCCTGTGGGGCGAGAGACTGTGCTCTTTGATTGAAAGTATTATCTAGAGCAAAAACAACCGGCAAACCTATTCAATGGTTTCAAAGGTGACAGGTACAGACGAAGGTGGCCTTATCGACCTAATATGGTAGTCCATGCGCGGTAGGGCTTCAGCGATGGGCGGTGTTTCAAAGGCATGCCCACGATGCCCGGGCTACCTCGCGTTAAACGACTGTCAGGAAGACCCTGTACGGTCTAGGAATTAACTCCAGGAGAAGGATTTCTCTCCTCTACCAAGATGGTTCGATATAACGGAGGAGGACAGAAAAGCAATATATCGTGTAGGAAGGTGTGGAATTCAACGTGCAAACGTCGCTTGAAAGTTTACGGTGTGGCTAGTTCGCTCTCGAATGAACAGGAACCGGTCACCCAGAGCGAGGGAGCCACGTGCTTGGTGTCTGGTGGGTGGCTGGTTGCCACCTCTATGCGAGAGTTGGGGCCTCTTCAAAAAGTCGTTCCTCGCTCGATTGGGCGTCAAAGGGAAGGGGTAATCGGGTATGGCTCCTACACGATGGATGGTTTCACAAAGAAGGGCAGTACCAGCTCGGACGATATAGTCCACGAACGTGCTAAAAGTGCGGACGGTAACGAGCGGAGACGGGGCGATTCACGTGCAATGCATGGAAAAGGGTTTCGCCAGAAAATCACAGGTCGCGGGAGGGGAGGCGTCGGGAACGGGACGGCGGTCTGAAAGGTCCTGACTGGGAGCAAGAAAGGTCATGCGCCAGTCCCCGAAAGGTTGGTCAAGACCCGCCAGTCCCAGAAGGAAGAAGCCGAAGAGTGGAGGGCGAGGGAAAAACCTCTCGCAGAATCTGGCCTCGAGGAGAGGCCAAAATTTACAGAACTGAGGACTGGGCCCCTCCAGCGACTCAGCCTTATGCTTTGCTGCACGAGGGACCCATGGCAGGAGATGCTGTTTGCCCGAATCGAGGAGCGCCAGCAACGACGACCAACTACGCAACACGAGTCGCAGGCTGCGGGCTGCAATGGCGTCGAGGGCTCACCAGCTAGGGACGCGGGGGCTGAAGCGATCAAGGGGCCGGCAGCGTCACCGGGTTACCAGGAGAGCCTTGTACGCTCCTTGTCTTGTGCAAATTTATAGTTGCAACCTTCGGTGCAAGCTATTGGGGAAAGGTGTAGGGGGCGTCTGACGTCGTCCGGCAGGAACCAGGTCGCTCATCACTCAGTCAAGCTTGTTTGACTACTATCTCGAATGCGCATATCAATATCGCAGCTTCGCAACAAACAATGTAGATATGTTGTTTTTTGTTGGCGTGTGCTCGGGGGGAAGGGGGCGGGACCTTATGTCGCGCGTAAATCAAATAATTAGGTAATCAGACCTTTCTTAAACTACTAACCTTACGTGTGTTTACATTGCCAATAAAAGTGGTCCCAGTGTGACGCAAGGCCGCAGGATTAAGTAAAGAAAGCCGCAATAACCTGTTACAGGGTCGTTACTGTAGGATATAGGGCCTGTGCGCATTGGCCTGTGATCGATCCTAGCGTCTTTCTGATTTCCTGGAAAACTTTAGCCAAAAATTGTGGTCCTCGATCCGAGATGAGTATATCAGGTAGTCCAAAGCGTTTGAATATTTCTGAAATGTAAAGATCGGCTGTTCCTAATGCGTCGATGGTTTTCTTGCAAGGAGTAAGGATTACCCCCTTCGTAAGACCATGGTCCACCGTGACCAGAATCGAATCATATTCGTCTGCGATAGGAAGATCTGTAATGAAATCTAGTGTGACCTGCTGAAATGGGCGAGTCGCTTTGGATCCAATGGGTAGAAGAGCCGGAGTGTTCGGATGAGTATTTACTTTCATCTGCTGGCAGGTCGCACAACCAGTAATCCATTCTTTGACATGTTTATACATTCCTGGCCACCAGTAGTCACGTTGGAGAAGTTCCAGAGTTTTCATGCGTCCTGGGTGTCCAGAGGTGAGCGATTCATGGACTGTCTTGACAATCTGCGTCCTGAGTGGTCCGTTATCCGGGATGTATGCTCTATCAATGTATCGAATGATTCCATCAACAAACGCCCAGTCCTGGAGTTTGGATTTAATCGGTGGAGCTCGTTGAGTTTCAATTACTTCAATAATTGTTCGTCCAAAGCTGTTGAGTGACGTAGCGTTCCTAATTTCTTGGGCAAGGTCTGTGGCGATGAGACGAATGAACTTGTTGTCTGGTAACATCGTCACATCGTCTTGAGCATCCTCGCCCTTCATGTGATCAGGTCGGTGAGAAAGGGCATCTGCTTCAAACATTTTGGTGCCAGGTACATGTTCGATTTTCAAGTCAAATTCTGAGAGCATCATGGACCATTGTGCTTGTCGAGGAGTTAATCGCTGAGGTGACTGATAGAATAGCAGATTTTTATGATCACAGTGAATCACTATGGAATGTGGTGATCCATGAAGTAGATGTCGCCATGCTGCAGTCTTTAATGATTGCTAGTAGTTCTCGATCGTAAATCTGGTAATTCTGTTCTGTAAGCGTTAAGGCATTGCGAAATAAATCCACATGGATGAAGCGTTCCGGTTACATCTGCTTGTTTAAGTACTGCTCCAGTAGCTTTGTTTGAGGCATCCGTTTGAAGGATAAATGGTCGAGTGGGGTCGGGCATGCGTAAGACGGGCATGGAGGAGAACTTATGTTTAAGCTCCTCAAACACTGTCTGACAAGTGGTCGTCCAGTCAAAGAGTAACCCTTTCTTTGTTAAATCTGTCAATGGTCTCGCTATGGCAGCAAAGTTGCCAATAAACCTTCAATAAAAATTTCCGAATCCAAGGAAGGATCTGATTTGTTTAACCGTTGTTGGTGTCGGCCAGTCGCGAATTCCTGCAAGTTTAACAGGATCCATTTGAATGTGTCCGGGTGTAATGATCATGCCAAGAAATTCGACTTCTTGAACGCAAAATTTGCATTTCTTGAGTTTCAAGAATAAGTCATTTTCCTGTAGGTGATTCAAAACGCGTTCTGTACGCTCCCGCATTTCTTTTTTTGTTTTTGCACAGATCAAGATGTTGTCCATATAAATGATAAGCCATCCTTCATTTATCATATCTTGGAAATATTCGTTCATCATCGTTTGGAATGTTGACGGGGAGTTGCAAAGACCAAAGAACATGACTGTTGGTTCGTATAATCCTCGATTGGTTATGAACGCCACTTTTCCACTCATCACCCTCTTTGATTCGGACGTTGTTGTATCCCCAGCGCAGATCAAGTTTGGTAAAATAATTTGCGCCTTCTAGCTTCGTCATTAAATCGGAGACTAAGGGTAATGGGTAGGCATTCTTAATTGTCCATTCATTCAAGTATCGGTAATCCTGGCAAGGTCGAAGTGCGCCGCTCTCCTTCTTAGAAACGAAGAAAAATGGCGATGCTTGTGGTGATTTAGATGGTCAAATGTATCCCTTATCGAGTTGTTCCTTAATCCATTCATCGAGGGTTGATTGTTCCTTTAGTGATAACAGGTAGATCTTGTTGACTTTCGGCGTGAATCCTGTTTTGAGTTCAATCGCATGATCCCATGGGCGAGAAGATGGAAAACGCTCTGATGCTTTCTTCTCAAAGGTGGCGTGCCAAGGCGTGTATTCGGAAGGTAGAACTATTGGCGCTTCATCTCTTTTTGCTTGATGTTCAAGTGCCTGTGATGCTGATGTTTTTACCCTGATCCAATATTCGTCTTCTCCCCATTGTCAGTTGTCTAATGCCATGCGCCAAATAGGTCTGGTGTCTTCTGAATCATCGTCCATTTGGAGGGTTTTCTTTCGCCAATCGATTGTAGGATTATGTTGTTCTAACCATGGTATTCCAAAGATTATCGCTTGATCTCCTAGATTGGTGATCCATAACCAGTTGTTATATGTCTTCCCTTCGATAGAGTAGGTGAGACAAGTGCGATGAGTGATTAATCCATTTTGATTGATTGTTCCATCAGCGTTCTTGACTCTAATCGGTTGTTTCAAGGTTTCTTTAGGTAGATCTTTTGATATCCGTTCGTCAAAGAAGTTTCCTTCTGCTCCACAATCAATGAGAGCAGATATTTCAGCGGGTTTATGAGTCGTTTGCACAGTAATGGAAATTTGTTTGTTATTATTTGAATTTACAATTACAGAGTCGAGTGCTAACTGTTCAATGGTACTGGAGGCGTCAACCGCTTTCTGGCGTCTCCTTCTTAAAAACCCTCGGATTCGAGTTCCTGGAGGGTTGTTTTGCGTTCTTCCTCTGGAAGATCCTTCAACAGCGCCCTAATGCATTGGGCGGCTGATTCGTTCGAGGTCGTTTCCTCTATTGCTCTGATTGAGCGATTCTGTGGGGAGGAGGACTTGTAGGATGACGTTTGGGTATTCCCCTTGTTTGGGCAGTCCCTGGATATGTGCCCCTGTGTTCCACATCTGAAACATTTGCCAGTTTTTCGATATTCCTCTTTTTGGGCATCTGAAAGACGCCCTGTGCTCACAGCATTAATCCCCTTTGATCCAGATGCAGAGGGCTTCGTGTTTCGGTTAAATTTGAAACGTCCCTTTGTGTCTCCTGATCCAGATGATCGGTTCATCAATTTCATGGTCTCCCAAGCATTATGCAGACGTTCTGCAGCGTTATAAGCTGTTTCCATACTGACGACTGCAGGGTTTTCGATGATCTTTGCTGCTACTGATGCAGGGAGTCCTTTACAGAAGTAGATGCGCTGCGCCATGAATCCTGTGATTCCGGTGGAGTGTATGAGCGATCGGAACTTCTGAATATAAGCAGGGATGTCGATATCTCCGCCCACTTTAACTTTATCTAGATCATTCAGGGTCCTTGCTGCGCTGTCAGATTCTCCCCAGTCGCTTAGGAATCGTCGTCTGAAGCTGGGGTAGTTATCCCAAGAAAGTGTATATGCGCTTTCTGCCAATTTTCCTTTGGTCGCCTCTGCTGCTTCCAATTCTCCTCGAAGATTGGCTTTCCAATTGTCTAGTTCTTCCCCTAGATGAAGGAGAACATATTTAATTCGCTTTTTCGATGTTTCGAAGCGCCCTTCATCTAAATCGAATACGTCATCAAATGTATTGATGAAATGTTTCGCTTTAGAGCGCTGTCCTTTGAATTCCTTAATGGAGATTCCCTTTATTCCTTTCGGGGCTTCTTCCTTGTCATTTGACATATCTTTCTGTTTCGGTTCTGGTGTTTCAGGTTTCGGGTCCTGTGCTCCGGGTTCATGTTTCGGTTCTGTGCCTTGTCTTGAGCTTTCTCCTTGTTTCGGTTTATCTCCAAAGGGATCTATCTCGATCTGCTGTTGTTCTTTGTATTCGTTCCACCTGGCGATTATCTCCTTGTCGAATGCATAGAAGGAGTACTCTTTTAGTTCTTCGTTAACTCGGAACTCGTGCCACCAGGTAAGTTCAGGTTTGGTGTTTGGAGGTAGGAACAGTTGATTGTCCTTGTCGTTTTCTTCATTGTACCAGTGAATCCAAACTTCTCCTGGTAATTCGTCGTTGTGATCTCCTTCTTGGTATTCTCCTTCGAAGAGTTCTTCTGGAACCGGTAGGTTCTTTCTCTTTGTTCCTGAAACGTAGCACCAGACCTTGTGTGTCGTAGAAAAGTAGACTTCTCTTCAATTAAGGTAGTGCTTCTGTCTGAAGCGAACAGAGTTGTTCGGGGGTCTGATCTGGGAGTTCCTGGTATCAATGATGTCTGGCTAGTGACGATGCACTGAGCGGTTCTTGAGTTCCAACTTATGTTATGGACGATGCCCTCGTCGTTGTTTGTTCTAAGTCAACAGTGACAAGCAGAGTTTCGGTCCGCTCCCAGCCACTGGACAAGGGTCTGGACGCTAAGTCAAACGATGACAAAGGTCTTGGAGAACGATGAGAGAAGAGAGCGCTGAAGTTGATCGTTGTTGAGAGCAAAACTCGTCTAAGTTGGAACTAGAGTTTCTCTACAGTACATGGGGTTTATATACGATAAAAGAACAAGGGAGACTATAAGAGGAATGAAACAATTACTACCTGAGAAAGGAAATGTGAAGGTAGTTGCGAAAGGAGATAGCGTCCAAGCTGTACAACACGCAGTTAAAGGGAAATGATGGATATGAAACAGTCCGCTGAGACAGGAGAGTGAATCAAAGGGAAACTGTAACACAGTATACCTATACAATAGGACTCCCATAGCTCGTAATAAATGGCAGACACCATATTTTCTTATTGAAAAGTAAAAACCGAATGTATCGGACTTACAAGTGTTTGTTAGAAGGTCGTTCCAACAAAACCTCAAGGTTTGAGAAAGAAGAGAAGAGGGCTCTTAGTTGCTGTGTGGTACGACACAAACAATCGTAAGGCTAAGGTACACTACCTACTAACCCCTCCTTATATACCTTTCACCTCATGTATCCCATGAGTCAATCATGTGACTCTCCCCTCATGGCTTCCGATGACTCAGTCATCCTTGCCTTGCTGATCTAACCCTCCTGTGGCTGTGTCCGTTATATAATCAAGAAAATAAAGAAAATGAGAAATCGTAACATAACCCCCTCTTCAAGGATCGGGTTCCACACGATCAGGATCCGTTCGCTCTGCTTCTCGACGATTTCCTTTCCACTTCTGCCAATTTCGTTCTAGCTTTTCCAGGTATTCCCGCTCAAATTTTCCGTCTTCCCACCCGTATAATTTTTTAGATACCGGTGGCTGTGTGTGTTACGATCATGAAAATCGGCATTACATTTTCAATCTATCTATCAGTGGTCGGGGACCACTACCACAGTCTTTATACAGGCCAGGAGCCTTAGGAGGGAGCCTGGGAACACTTTGCGTGGGTTAGCGCATGGGAGCGCTTACTATGGAACAGGACGATGGCCATACAAGGCGGCCATACACTATACTAGGAAGGACAGCCGGATTAGGCAAGAGGATCGCGCCCTTGATGGCATCATTGATCGACGTCGGCATCAACGCATCAGGGATCATGCCATCACGCATCAGGAAGCAGCAGTGGCAGCGCATATGGACATATGGGATTGCAACACAGCCTATGGAGACAAGGTGGCTTTAGGATATAGCCCCTTACAGTTACAAGGTCTAGAACAACCCGGACTGGTCCAGAGGATGGCGTTACAGCGGCTGCGCCCAAGAAGCATAGCAACGGTGACAGCGTGGAGGCAGCACTCATACAAAGACAATAAGGAGTATGGATGCTGTGGAGCGCTGGGGGTTCTAGGCGGTGGCAAGGGTCTTGGTAGAATAGTATATAAGTAGTGCAAGTGTCTTGAGTCGCCCCAGACTTAAGATGGTTTCTCTTATGCCCATGTAAGACTCTGTCTGTAGTACAATATACCTTCCTTCCCTCCCCCTTCTCTCCCCTGCTCGACGAGGCCTGTGGGTCTGTGTCCTAAAGGACAGTGGGTTAGTGTTGTTGGGCGTGAGCTCATAACAGTGTGTAGTTTAAATACGGTTTGAACGTTAATCCTCGTCCATGGAGTCTCCTGGGCGCCCCCGGGTTGAGTCGATGGAAATCATCGACACGCCTCTTGGCATGGTGGCAATCCCTCGCCGATACCCACGAAGCTTCTTTGAGCGGGTAATTTTTCCATTTTACTAAGTACTCTAGCTGACCACACCCTCGTCGATTTATTCGGCTGTCTAGTATTTTTTCCACCTCATAATCGCCGGTGTCGCTCTCTTCCTTCTGCTTCTGCTTTTGGCCTGCGTTTTTGCTGGCCTGTATTGGAAACGAAGGTGCATGGTATGGTTTTAAAAGTGACTCATTAAAAACATTGTACACCTTCCAGGATGCAGGGATAAGAATTTGGTAAGCCGCCGGTCCCACTTTTTCTAGGATTTTATAGGGTCCTAAAAACTTCTCTCCCAACTTTTTGGTTGGACGCACCATCGGTAAATGTTCGGCATTTATATAAACTAGATCATCTTTTTTGTAACATATAGATGTTCTTTTTCTTTTATCATATTGTAATGCCATTGCCTCCTGTGCCTTTTTGAGAGCATTCCTCGCGTGATTCCAAATCTCTGCCTGTCGACCTGCGAATTGGGTAACCGCTTCTACCGTTGTATGTCCCACATCGATTTCCGTCCCTTTATTGGGATGACGTCCATAATTCATATAAAATGGGGAATATCCTGTCGCTGAATGTTCCCAGTCATTATAACAGAATTGAGCTACTGCCAACCAATCGCTCCAGTCATCCTGATTTTCATTGACAAACGTAGATAACAATTGTTCTGCTATCTGATTCACTCTTTCTGTTTGTCCATCAGTTTGCGGATGAAAAGCTGTGGATGGATTCCCTTTAATTCCCAATATTCCGGACAATTCCTTCATGAATTTAGATACAAATTGTGGTCCCCGATCGCTGATGATCTTCTCTGGTACCCCATGATTTTTGAAAATATGATCTCGGTACAGAGTAGCGACTCCCAACGATGTTATTGTAGTATTTGTGGGTAGGAAGTACGCCATTTTAGAGAATTGATCTACTACTGTGAGGATCGCATTATATCCTTTGGACTCAGGTAATGGTCCGATCAAGTCAACTGATATATGTTTCCACGGAATATCTGGTATTGCGTGGGGGTTCAGTGGAGCTGCTCGTTTCTGTCTGTTGGGTTTTACGGTTTGACAGGTTCTACATCCTTGAATATATTTTTTGATATCTTCTCCCATATTCGGCCACCAATATCCTCGTGTTATCAATTCCAGAGTCTTGGCTATTCCTGGATGTCCTCGATCATGGTGTATCTGAATCACCTCCTCCCTTAATCTTATTACCGCTGGTACATATTTTTTTCCTTTCCATGTTATTACATTTTGTTCTTTATCATATTCAAAACCTTCTTTTTTCTCTTTTATTCCTTTTTCAACTTGTTTGTCCCATTGTCTTTTATTTATTTTTTAATGTCTTTTTCCAGTTTTTCTATTTCAATTTCGCTCCTATCCCATCTTATAAACAATTCTTCTTTTAGTAATATTACATCTTCATTATCTCTTTCCCCCCGTTCATATCCTGCTCTTCTGGACAATAGATCTGCTTTCGAATTCGATTTTCCCGACCTATGCTTAATCACAAAATTATATTCTTGTAAGTCCATAACCCATCGCGCCTGTCTGCGATTTAAATTCTGGGGTTTGCGAAAGTACGTCAAATTTTGATGATCAGTTAAGATCTCGATTATCTCTTTTGCCCCTTTTAGGTATTGTGACCATTCGTATAAAGAATGCATGATAGCAAGCATCTCCTTGTCATATATCTCATAATTTCTTTCAGCCTCATTTAAGGCTCTGGAAATAAACGCGACTGGTCTCCATATCCCATTTTGCTGTTGAGATAAAATTGATCCCAATGCAAAGTCCGATGCATCAGTTTCAATTCGAAACTGTCCTCCCTCGTCCGGTATTGCTAATACCGCTTCTTCTGCAATTCTTTCTTTCAACTTCTTCATGGCCTCTACTTGTTGAGGACCCCATTCCCAATCCTTCTTCCCGGTTAACTCTGTTAAAGGCTTTGCATCTTTTGCAAATCCTTTTACAAATTGTCGATAAAAATTGACGAACCCTAAGAATTGTTGAACTTCTTGTTTATTCTTAGGTTCGGGCCATTCTTTTACCGCTTTTACTTTGGCTGGGTCCATTTGCACCGAGTCTTTGGTAATGATCATACCCAAAAACTCGATTTCCGTTTTGTCAAAGTAACATTTTTCTGGTTTCAATGACAATTGATTTTCTTCCAGCTTTTTCAAAATTCGATTTATGTGTTTCTTGTGTTGTTCCTTTGATTGAGAGAACACCAAGATGTCATCCATGTAAATCACCACCCATCCCTCAGCGAGTTCCTCCCGGAATAAATCGTTCATCATGGTTTGAAAGGTAGCCGGTGAATTCATGAGACCAAAGAACATAACCAATGGTTCAAATAATCCTCTATTTGTGCGAAAGGCTGCCTTCCATTCATCACCGTCTTTAATTCGGATATTGTTATATCCCCAACGGATGTCCATTTTGGAAAAGATCGTAGCATTACTCAATTTGTCTATCAATTCTGATATCAATGGTAATGGATAACGATTCTTAATGGTCATCTCATTAAGTTTGCGATAATCCTGTACTGGTCTTAAAGATCCATCTTTCTTTTTAACAAAAAAGAACGGTGATGCCATTGGAGATTTGCTGGGTCTAATCCGCCCACTCTCCAAATTTTCGGTGAGAAAGTCTTCTAAGACTTTCTGTTCTTCCCTATTTAATGGGTAGATCTTGCAATCTAAAGGGTTTGATCCCGGTATTAACTTGATTGCATGATCCCACGGTCGTCGAGGTGGTAACTCATCAAATGTGGTTTTTTCGAAGACCTTACGATGTGGAAGGTAATGAGATGGCACAATCTCTTCTAATGAACGCTTAATTTTATTTTGAGAGGCAATTTCTGTAGCTTTAGATTGAAAAGCTCGTAATTGTAATTCCTCTTGCCCAATATGTATTGCTAATAAGCGATCTCCTTCCTCCCATTCATTTTGGTCAATTTCCTCCTCTGGTTCATTAACCGTTGATCCTTTCCAACATGATCCCGGACATCGTGAGAAACTCAGCGTTTGGTTTTTCCAATTAATCTCTGGATTATGATATTTTAACCAATCGTGACCTAAAAACATGTCCGTCTTCCCTAATGCTGAAACTCCGAATTCCAGTGACTCCCAATGGTCTCTGATTCGTAATTTCAGTTCTACCATCTCTTCCAGATCTCCCCCCGCATTACAAGTTCCATCTGCATTAAAGACTGGAATGGATTTCGGCAATCTCCGTGTATTTATTCCATTTTGTTCAATAAATGTTTTGTTTACACATGATGCCGTGCACCCCGAGTCAATTAACGCTTTTATTTCAAAGTTTTGTAGCGAGTCTTTGGTTTGTACTATGACTCCTACATCCATTTGTCTTTGTCCTGTTGTCCTAACAAGACGTGGTTTTGTTCTCATGTGGTTTAGGTACCACAATGCATTTTTTTCTGACATCTGATTTAATTCATGAATCAGTGTCTCGTCTACTTCTTCTTCTCGGTTTTTCTTAACCCATGTTTTAACATCTTTGATGGCTGTCTCCATCGGTTGATCCCAAATGCGTCTCACCATCCAAGGGCCTGACCATGTGGTCAGTCTTTGTTTAGTTGCGCTTATGGGTGCGTTTCTCAGACAATGAACAAGTGAACGACATTCATATAAAATTTCAGGTAATTTTACATGTGAGTCTTTGTACTTTACAATGTCCATAACTTGTGAATCGAAACGCTTATTCACAAGTTGGTTTGAAAACCCAACTCCTCTGCTAATTCCTTCTTTTCCTCATCCGTCAGGTCCCTGACGTATTCTCGCGCATTGTTCCACCTCTTCTCCACCTGCTTCCCTTTATCCTTCGGCGGTGCCCTGCAATCCCGCTTCATATGTCCAACCTTTCCACAGTTGTAACAGGTGATCGACGCACGTTGACGATCTACATCCATCGCATTTGGATCTTTTGACGTAGATGCTGTCGCTGGTGAGTTCTGGTTAGGAACCGGTCGATTTTGTTGCCAAGGCTTATTTTGCCTGTTCTGCGTATTCTGCGCCGGCCTGTTTCCACCCTGTGTCGTTGTTGTTTTTGGATACAACTGCTGTGCATCCCTCCAACTCTTCTCGATCGCCAACGCCCTATCATACCACCGCTGTAGATCTCCTTGCTGAGATCCGTCAATATTCCTTGCTCTGTCCAGCATTCCAATTTCTACCACTCGCCGTCCTAACGCTGGGTTGAGACCTTGACGGAAATGCGTAACTAATGCAATTCCGTTGTACCCGGTGAGCATGGCAACACTTCTGAATTTGACGATATAATCCTCGACTTTTTGAGAACCTTGTTTCAGAGTACTGATTTTTCATGTTGCATTGTCACGGTAATAACACTTTACACTGCTAGGCAGCTGTGTAGAGGGGGGGTTTGTGAGGACGTTGGAAGGTTCCCTGCACCTCCTTTCCGAGGGTGTCTAGTGATGATTCAGTGCGCGCGCTGTGTGATGACGGTGTCTGTGACAGCGTTGACGATGGAGGGAGCCCCCAAACGAGAGGGAAAGAGGGGGGGACCAGCCCAAAACCGAGAGGAAAACTAACAATTACGGGGAAAGGAGGGTGTGTTGTATTGTTATTGTGACTCTGTGACAAATGTACTATAAACCAACTATTACCAAGCATCTCCAATTTAGGCAGAGCCCCTGTCCACTGCTGTACAGAGCTCAAGCTCATCATCCCCATCCAACTTGAAGATCTGACCGTCCTCGGTCAGCTGCTGGAGGCCAGTGGTGAAGACTTGAAGCCGAATCCAATAAACCAAGCACAGCGGCGTTGGCGTGGTGAGAGCATCTCATGGGCGCGTGAACGGGTCGTCGGCAGCAACTGGACTGGGCCGGCAGCGAATGAGGTGGTGGCAAGCGGGGTGCGTTAGGTGTACGACGGACGATTGCAAGGGCGTGGGCGGTCCCACGGCGGTGACGACGTGGCGGTCGAGGGACTGCGGCGTGGTGTGTATAAATGAGGTGGGACGGCGTCGGTGTGAACTATTAAACGTCAGTGGGGCTCGTCTTGGGAACGGACAGTATGGCTGGCGTTGGGGAAGCTGGCGTGGCCGTGGGCTGTCATTTGGGAACGTCCGGAGCGGCTGCGTCGCGATGGCGTTTTGGTGGTCTGATGCAAGGTGCTGGCGGCGACGTGGCGGTTTGTGAACGTCGTCGTTGGCTGTAGTATTTTATAGTCGGAATAACATACTTGCTCGGCGATGGTGGGTTCGTAACGAATGTGTTGGTGTGCTGACAAGCTGTGGGGGCGGAAACGAGGGCGGTATGTGTAACGAGGGCGCGTCGGGCGCTGCGCGAGCTGAACGGTCTTGCGAGGGGTACCTAACTGATGGCGAGGCGTCNCGGCTGGGGGCAATGGACGGGCCGACGGTCGAGGCTTTGACTGACGGCGTGAACGTGGTGACGACGTGGCGGTCAATGGGTGTGGACCGACGGTGGTGGTCGAGGAGGCGTGGACGCGTCTCAGTGACGGAACTGTCGTGGTTGACGCACAGGTGTCGTTGTGGCACGGTTGACTCGGCGTGACTATCGATTGACGGCATCTGGGTTTTGACTACCGGCGTGCGCATGAGGTGGCGTTGGAACGGCCTGGACATGGGCTGACGGTCGGGCTTGCTGATTGACGCGCAAACGTCGGTGGGCATCATGGAAACGGACGGAGCGGCTGCGTCGCGAAGGGCGCTGGCGGTGACGTGATGGTCGAGGTACGGTGGCCGTGGCGACGTCGTGATGGCATGTTGGTCCGGTGGAGGGGCTGTAGTACATTGTAGTCGACTAGAATACTTGTGAACGGCGGATTGGGTGTTCGTAACGAATGTGTTGGGGTGCTGACAAGCTGTGGGGGCGAAAACGAGGGCGGTATCTGTAACGAGGGCGGTATAACGAGGGCGTTAGGTGTAACGAGGGCGCGTCGGGCGCTGCGCGAGCTGAACGGTCTTGCGAGGGGTACCTAACTGATGGCGAGGCGTCGCAGTTGAAACGAATGGTCGATTATGCGAGTCGGAGCTTGCAGGAGCGGTTGACGACGGTGGCGACGGGCTGGATTCGACTTGAACGAGCGGGGGCTGGAGAGCTGGTGCGGCGCGGATACGAAACGAAACGGTGACTTAACAAAAGATAGACCCGTCGTGTCTCTGACGACGGCGACTATAAACGATGACGATAACTTCAAAACAAACTTTAATGCACGGG
The DNA here is from genome assembly GCA_020011035.1 of Amanita subjunquillea. Taxonomy (NCBI): domain Eukaryota; kingdom Fungi; phylum Basidiomycota; class Agaricomycetes; order Agaricales; family Amanitaceae; genus Amanita; species Amanita subjunquillea. Next base: position 355,832 of record JAEBUT010000030.1, read on the forward strand.
CTAAACGGCGGGCGCTGGTCCGGAGACGAGTGGCAGGCGTCGACAACGGTGTTTTCCGTTGACTACGAGGGGAAGACACTGATAGTAGTCTGTTTGAGTCAAACATAATGGACAGATAGGTTCTGTCTGTGTCATAGTAACTACATAATCAGGCCTGATATCCAATATCTAATCTAATCTAATCATTATCTTATCTCAGAAATTTGGTTATTGCCTTTAATAAAAACAATCTAAAATGACTTAGAGAAAAAGAGTTTGAGATGGATCAAGGGATAGGCATGGCAGCTTACTATATTTGATTGCCTTCTATTCTTTGAATAATATCTACTGAATCAAAATGGTAACAATCAAGGTGCAGGTGAGATGGTGAGGGTGTTGGCATGTGATAGTAGGTGCTGGTAGGTTGCTGATGGTCCTGCTGATGGTCCTGCTGTCTTGGTTTGAGCCAAAAACAAGACTGGACTGGATTTTCAACTGCTACTCTGGATGAGTACCAGGAGTCTAGGTACAACACATGGGGGAGTGTAAAGTTCTATGATAATCATTTGTAGTGTACATGGCCAGGAATCCATGGGGACTCCCTGAAAATAAATCAGTTATATATCCAGCTGAGGTGATCCCTAAAAATAGCAGGGACTCCTTGTGGGCTCCCTGAGATACAGGGAGCTGCCATTTTCCACTTGTAGGGAGTGAGGTGGGAGTTCAGAGGGAGTCCAGGGATCAATGTGGGGGAGTGTAAATTACTGGGAGAATGTAGAAAATGTGTTTAAACACTGTTTTTGCAAAATATATACTGTACCTGGACTCTACAAGGACTGAACCTGGATTCCCTACAATGACCTTGCTTGTGCCTGGACTGAACCTGGACAGTCCCTGGAGTGCAGGGACTTTACCTGGACTCCACAAGGACATGTGGGGGAGTGTAAAGTGCTGGGTGGTTCTGGAAATTTTTTGCTCCTTTGGCACTTGTCACATCCAGCAACATATTTTTTAACAAATTTGGTGACACCTGGCCACCAATAATTTCTTGTGATGAGTTCAACCATCTTCCATTGTCCTCCATGTCCAGCAATAGGTGTATTGTGATGGAGCCTTACTATCTCCATTCGTAATTTTTCATCCTTGGGAACGTAAACCTTTCCTTGCCAGAGGATAAGTCCATGTTCCATTTGCCATTCTCCTGCATTGAGTCTCCTGACTCCTGCTTTTTTCATGGCTTCCACTGCTTTCACAACTTCCTCATCTTTTGCTTCTGTTTTTCGAATTTTATTTAAGATTTCTTTTTCTGACGTATTGACAAGCACATGTCCTTGTTGAAGTGCTGCAATTCGGAAAAACTCCGGTTTTAACAAGGTGACTTCCTTGTTATCATCTTCTACCCCCTTTTTATGGTCTGGCCTCCTGGACAGAGAATCAGCCTTTCCCATTGTTACTCCTGCTTTATGAATTAATTTGAAATTAAATCTGCTGAGATATAATGCCCAGCGTGCTTGTCATCTATTCAATTTTTTGCATTCATAAAGTATTCAAGATTCTTATGGTCCATCCATATCTCAAATTCTTGCCTTCCTCCTTCTAAATAATGTCTCCAGGCTTTGAGACATCTGATAATGCCCAACATTTCTTTGTCGTGGACATCATAGTTCCTCTCAGTTTTGTTAAGGGATTTGGAGAGGTATGCGACCAGTCTCCATTTGTTATCTTTACATTCCATAGATAACACTCCTCCTGTTGTGTAATCTGAGGCATCAGATTCTATTCTGAATTTCTTGTCAGAATCTGGAGCAACAAGAAGGGGCTGTTCCGTAAATGTTTTTTTTAAAGTTTTAAAAGCATTTTCTTCTTCCTTCTTCCATTCCCATTGTTTGTCTTTTCTGACCAGATTGTGCAATGGTCGTACGTTACGGACGATGCCCTCATCGTGGTTCGTTCTAAGTCAACAGTGACAAGCAGAGTCTCGGTCTGCTCCCAGCCACTGGACAAAGAGTTCAGACGCTAATTCAGACAATGACAAAGGTCTAGAGAGCGACAAAGAAAGGAAAGCTTTTAAGTTGATCGTTGTTGAGAGCAAAACTTGTCTAAGTTGGAACTGGAGTTACTCTACAGTACATGGGGTTTATATACGATCAGAGAACAAAGGAAACTATAAAGGGAGTGAAACGATGGCTACCTGAGAAAGGAAATGTGAAGGTAGCTGTAAAAGGAGATAGTGTCCAGGCTGTACAATGCGCAGTTTAGGAGAGATGATGAATATGAAACAGTCCGCTGAAACAGGAAGACAAAACAAAGAAGAAACTGTAACATTACCCCCTTCGTATGCGAGAAGTCACCGACTTCTACCAAGAATTTGTCCAGCCATGGTCCTGTCTAGACTCCAACCATTCAACAATATTTTTAACATCTTTCTCCCCTGTCTCCATTCGCCACTGTACCGTTTGAATGGCTCGCTGTAGTTGTTTGGCCTGGGTGAGCATTGTGTCTTGTTCATCGTAAGTGAGCAAGTGAGGATTGGTAGTAAGAGTGAGGGTGGTGACAAAATCGAGGGGTTCAGAAAACATGTTGAAATATGTGACGAGGTTGGCAAGATTTTCGCTAACGTTGTTGAGCATGGTGTTGTGAGGTTGAACAATGGGTATATGTGTGGGGAAGGCTGGGACGGTGGTGAGTTCTTCGGGGTGCTCATGAAGAGCGGGGAGGTTGGCGAAATCGAAATTGTCGATGGTGACAGTGGTGGAGATGAAGACCTCGAGGGGAAGGTCATGGGCAGAGGCAACAAAGGAGGTGATGGCGGTGGTGTCAATGTAACAGTGGCCACAAGCAGTGACCAGAAGGGCAAAGGAGAGGGCAGCGAGGTAAGCGATGGCAATGAAGAGAGACATTTGTTCAAGTGACTGGAGTTGGGGAAACATTCACGTCCTCAGGAGTGCTTTTTATTCTTCATTGAATACCTCATCATCCCAATTGACTGTCCGGAGTTCTCCATCCATGGATCGGTAAGTAAATGTGGATGTTCTGATGCTGGGAACATATTCGAGTTCCTCATCAGATTCTTCTGATTCACTTAGCTTGTTCCTGATAGTAGTAGAAATTTCGTTCTCAGGGTCTGTATTTGTTTCAAGAGCAATGTCCTGTGGTGCAATACTTTCGGGTGAATTGGGTATAGTGGGTCCACCTGTGCTGTCAAATGCATCTAAGAAATCAAGGCTCTCGAGTATTCTGTTGAGGTTTGAGATTGCATCTGGGAGTTGCCAAGTAGTGACCCATCTGCCAATTTCCATTTCTTTGCTAGCATTTCCTAGCCGTTCTGTGAAATCAAATAGTGCAGGGTCCTCTCAGCGGAGGGCCACTTTGGTGTATACATCGTTGGTGTGGTTTAAAGGTCTGTTGGGCGACGGGAGGTAGGGTGACATTGTGTCTGGATAGTATGGTAATTCTTCCAGATTGAATGTAAGATCCATATATTTTGGAAGGTAGTGTAATCGGGCATTGAATGGGATTTCAACATGTCCCTGTGGGTGCATTGCATGTCCATTAGAAAGTCTGGGAGTCTTGTAGGCAATTAATCGGGTTGCTAAGGTTTGAATGAAGTTGACTAGTCGAGGCGGTTCTAAAGGGGTGATTGGAGGATGAGGAATGGGAAACATGATGATCCGTCCTTTGAAGCTTTCATAAGGTTTTGGGGAGTATCGTCCTCGGGTGGAGCAGTATCTTTTTGTATAACAAATGTTTTGTTTGAGGGTTTGGCGGTTGCAATATCGAGACATGAGGTTTCATAGCTGTCTTCTGAGTTTGTATGCCTGTAACACGTCCGCAGCATTACTTAGATTGCGCTCAGGTTCCCAGGAATTGTCATTCGGGCCGTATCCCTTCCATTTAACCAAATATTGGTATCCTGCTCTGCGTTTCCAATGTGTGAGAATCGCTTCCACCTCAAACTCTTCTTGTCCATTTACTAGATCAGGAGGCGGAGCAGTGTAGTTCGGTCCATGTGTTTCAGTTTCTCTATATGGCATAAGGAGTGATGTGTGAAAGACTGGGTGAATGTGCCATTGTTTCGGTAGTTTGAGCCTATATGTTACTGGTCCTAGGACCTGTTCAACTATAAAGGGTCCTTCTCGTTTAGGTGCCAGTTTCCTAGATTGATACAGTATATTGAGGTTCCTATTTTCGAGCCATACTTTGTCTCCTTGTACAAATTTGATTGCTTTGCCTCTGACTCGTCGTGCAACCATCTGCCTTGCTAGTTCGTGTGCAGCTAGCACTTCTTCCCTAGCTTTTCGTAATAGCTGTAGATGTTCTTCAGTGGCAGGTATTGTCATCTTCTGTACAGCAGTTGGTAGTGCGACAGGGTTCGTTCCATACATGAGTTGGAATGGGGGAGGCTTTAACTGAGTCATGGTGTCGATTATTGTGAGCAAACTCAGCGATCGGTGATGAGCGGTGTCCCGTTGTGACCGTGTAGTGACCTCATCATGTATATGCGCCATGCTATGCGAGAGAAGTCCTATCGTCATTGGGATTATACACATGCACTGAACCCGTCACTAACTATCTGATGCGCTACAGTTCCGCAGACCTCGCAAACTCGGTTATCATTGCACGCACCCGCAGCATAATCCGCCCCCCTTTCGCACTAGCAGCGAGCGCCGTCGCGCTTGACGACTACCGAGCACAAATCCCATTATCCGCTAAACCGCGCTGACTAAACGGACCTGCCACATCGAGAGTTACCGTCGCATGCAATAGCTCTGCACTGCCACTTCCATGATAGGCAAGTTAGCTTTCCGGGGACCACGATCGAAACCTACATCCGCATACGCATATGATCGACGGAGGAATCATTAGTCCACCCAGGATACCGGGATGAAATCTTCACGGCGGTTTGCATTGATCGAAGAATACAAGGGGGAAGGCTATATGGAGAACGATTGGAAGAATTCCGTTAACAGGTTCGCGGTCACCAGGGAAAACATCAGCAGTAATCAATAGGGACACCGGAGCTCGATCGTCAGCCACCGCACTCATATTCAAACGCCCTTAGGGACAACAACCATACGATCAGGGTTCCGCTATGGAGTGGCAGCCGGGTGAAAAATACTAAGAAAATGCTCGCGTACTAAGCCGCATCGGAGGGAGCCTTTCAAGATAACGGATTGGGACAGCAAGACGACGCGCGTACACGGAGAAAAAGTTGCAAGAGTTTCATAGTCTTTTCACATTAGTAGCGTAGTAAAATGTATATAAACCACAATGTTGCGTAGTAGAAAATAATCTACCCTATCCATCCAAGTTTCCCCTTCGCGTTCACTTCGTTTTCATTCTCTCAGTCTCTTGAGAAATTCCTCTCCGCGTCGTTGCAGCCATTGCCAAAAGCCCAACTTGCGGAAAGACTTGGGCTACTCATCGCCGTTGCCATTGCCCGACAAACTTTGCCCTACACACTTCCGCCCAAAACTTGGTTATCAAGCACGTAACCGCCGCGCGTATTGAGTACTCCATTTATCTATTTTGCGTCATCTGCGCGCATTCTTTTGCATCTGTCGCATCTTTCGCATCCGTCGCATCTTTCACATCTGTCGCATTCTTTCGCATCCATCGCATTCTTTCGCATCTGTCGCATCTTTCGCATCTGTCGCATCTTTCGCATCCATCGCCTTCCTTCGCATCCATTTACGCAGTTGACTTCCGGAACTGGAATTGGTGGGACATCTTTACCTTGCTCACTAAAAACCCCCTGTCTGCCTGTCGCTTTGATAGGTTAGAGCTTGTTATATTGGCTGCCCCAGTGAGGCATTTTAAAGAAAATTCAGCTGTCTACTCCACCAGAGTCACCTCACGAACGAGAATTTCCTGGACATCTCGCGGTATCGCCCTACTCCGGTAGTCTAGTCACCGACTGGTACAAATCGTTGAAACAAGGAGCAGAAAATGTGCAACACCTTTTACAGCAGGACCCTAGCCAAGCGTTAACAGAAATCTTTAAGCACACCACTAGCTTTGGTCGCCAATCCCGCCGCAACCTAGGACTCTCACCGGAATTTCAGCGGACGGAACAAATAAACAGGTTGCTCACACAATCCGTAGCGTCTTCGTCTCAAACCGCCATCAGCGCAGAGGCCACGGATCCGAGCTCACTTCACGACTCGGAAGATATCACGCAACCCGCAGATAATCACCAGGACAGCGATCGCTCCAGCAGCCCGCTCTCATCCTTATCTTTGCATAGTCTGCACCTCTCGCCTCCGCACAGTAGTATCGCGCTCCGCAATCCAGCAGCAGACCTTTCGAGCCCCGCACCGCCCATTACCACAGCTTTTACAAATACACCTGCACCTCACATTCCAGTCAAGCTACCTGCAATGGCCACTAATCCGAACCCGTTGTCGCATAAATCTATGCCCGCGCAGTACAGCCATTCCGCGCCTCGTTTTGATTCCACCCAGCCGCGTTGCCTTCCTAGGTACTTCGCGGAATTGGAGTTACTTTTCCAAGAATCCGTGGTTATAGCGGAACAGGACCGGAAAACGTATGCGCTGCGCTATTTGGAAGACACCGAGTACGAGCTATGGGGTTCCGTCGTAACATTCCCAGCACCCGCGAGCTATAACGCATTTAAAGAATCTATCCAAACGCTGTATAGCGGAGTTATTAACGAGCGACAATACACGCAAGATCACCTGGAACGCCTAGTCGAAGAAACGCTTAGACTCGGAGTAAAAACCGCGGAAGGTCTATGCGAATACTACCAAAGGTTCCTAGTTATCACCAAGTACCTCGTAAGCCACGACCGGTTATCGGTGCGCCAGCAAAGCGAGTACTTCTTCAAAGGCTTTCAGGTCGACGTCGCTACGGAAATGTATAGGTGGATGCGCAGTCAATACCCAAACGTGCATCGCGGTGACCCTTTTTCGTTGGAGCAAACGCTGGCAGCGGCACAAGAAGTAATACAAGGTCAATCCTTTTACGATAAACTAATAAATAAAGCCGCTGTCTCATCCTACGCAACGAAAACTGAATCCCCCGTGCCACCTCCGTTCAGAAGCGAGCCTCCGGCAACCGCGCAATACGTAAAACAAGAAGAAATGGCGGCGATGTTGGAAAAGTTAGGGCAGACCATGATGCAAACGCTAACGCAGGCAATAACATCAAATCAATACCGCGCTCCGCAATCTGCACCGCAGTTCCGCACGTACAGTTCCCCAGCGAGCGGCGCTAATGCTACCCCTATAGGGACATCTCAGCCTGCACAGCCAAGCGGGTTCCGCGCCTGTAACTTTTGCGGGGAAACAGCGCACTTCATAAGCCACTGTCCGGAAGTAGAGAAATATATGGCGAACGGGAAAATCCTGAAAAACGCGGAGGGTCGCATCACATCACCAACGGGTAATTACTTACCACGCTTTAACCAAAGCAACACGATGAAAGAAAACATCGACGAGTACCACCGACGAACAGACGCACCGCCCGCAAACTCAAACACTCGCCCCGCAATGTATTACACCACCCGCGGCAGCGAAGCTAATATCGCACCAACAAGCGCCAACACAGCCGCACCCCATCCTATCATACCGGACCACGGTAGAAGACGACGAAGACGAAGAAGAGCTGAAGCAACTTCAGCGAAGAATGGTGGTGCTCCAGACGAAGAAAAGGGTAGTGTTGGACCGGGTAGAGATTCCGCTGCGCGCGAAGGGTAAGGAAGGGGCGTCCGCAGGTGCTAAGGACGCAGATAGCCCAATGGAGATTGTATCTCCAGAAAATAGCAAAAGAACAACCGGTCATCCATCCGTTCTCCGAGGCCCGCGACGCAAATTACCAGCCGCCGTTGGATCGCCCGTTCGGATCCGCACCTAAAAATAGCGGACCTTCATACACCACCACGGCGCCCGCGCAGAACGATCAGCTGGTTCAACATCTCTTCAAACGCACCTTGCAGCATCACGCGGCGCACGTCAGTTACGAGGAGCTATTAGCGGTCTCTCCGGAAATCCGCACCAAGCTCCGCGACTACCTAACTCCGCGTCGCATTCCCGCACCCACACCAGCCACCAGCCCCACTTTCACCGACGCACGTCTGTACGACGCGAACACCATCCGCGAGATCTACGTTATGCCAGATCTAGCAGAAGCCTTCTATTGCGTAGAAGGACCAGATAAGCCTCGGTTGCGCGTCGCAAAGGAATCCCACTCGATACGCTGCGTGCAAGGACTAATAGACGGACGCGCAGAGGTGGATTGCGTGGTAGACCCCGGATGTTCAATAGTCTGCATGTCGGAAGCAATCAGCAACAGGTTAGGCATATCGTACAACCCGACCATCAAAATAGACATGGAAGCCGCGAACGGGGAAATAGACACATCGCTCAGCATTGCCAACAATATCCCGTTCCGCCTCAGTGACGTCGACCTGTACTTCCAGGTGCATGTAATTCGCTCCCCCGCATACGACATTCTCTTAGGACGCCCGTTCGACGTCCTAACGAAGTCAATCATTCATAACTATGCCAACGAGGATCAGACGATCACCATCCATGATCCGAACAGCAACAAAGTCGTCACCATTCCAACTAAGCCCCGCGGGTCCCCAAAATACGAAATGCGCGAAGAAGAAAGGAAGGATTTTCGGATGGCCTCGAGGAATTAATGGAAACTCACGGAGAGGTAGCCTGCATATTAACCATTGACCCCATCACGCAAAAAGCCATAGATATTCAGGCCTTTTCCCCCATCCCGTCGTTACAGTCCGACAAAAATGTATATACCAAAAGCGATTCCAGTAATCGAATTGCTCGTCTCTATCTTGGTGCCGCGCTAAGTCTGCAAGAGATTAAAACGGACAGCTGCGATCCGATCACGCAAGCTTATCTTAACACTTCCGCATCCGAGACTTCCGCATCCGCAGCCAAAACTTCCGCTTCCGTTACCTCCGCTCCGCGAGAACCACCCACTTCCGCAAATCCGCGTCGCGACAACGTTTCACCCGTATTTCTATCAGCGCAAAAGAAAAAGTACAAGCCCGTCGCAAAGAAAGTCAAGCCAGTTATCAGCCAGTTACCAAAGGAGTTCCGCATCATCCGAGAAATCAAGGGCGATCCGCTCGCCGAGTTACCCGCGTTAAGTACGATACCACCCGAGTTTACGCCATGCGGGCGTTATACAGAGGAGCGAAAGAGAACACTGGAGGCAGAACACGGTAGCGAGTTCCTATGGCCCGAAGAGACGAAGCTTATGCACCACTTCATGACGAAACATGATCAGGCCTTTGCTTGGGACGACAGCGAGCGAGGGAGGTTCAAGACAGAATTCTTTCCGCCGGTAGAAATTCCGACGATACAGCACACGCCGTGGGTACAGCGCAACATTCCAATTCCGCCGGGCCTTTACGATCAGATTTGCGATATCATCCGGACGAAAATCGACGCAGGCGTCTACGAGCCATCCAACTCCTCATATAGGTCCCCGCTGGTTCTGCGTATTAAAGAAGACGGGCAAGCTCCGCTTGGTGCACTCGCTGGAACCGCTTAACGCGGTAACGATCCGACACTCAGGAGTCACGCCCATCCCGGAACACTTAGCGGAAAACTTCGCAGGACGCGCATGCGGCGCTATGCTTGACCTTTTTGTCGGATACGATGAGCGTCCACTTGCTGAGGATTCGCGAGACTTAACCACTTTTCAGACGCCTTTCGGAGCGATGCGCCTTACTACCCTGCCCATGGGATGGACCAACTCGGTCCCGATCTTCCACGACGACGTCACCTGCATCTTACAACCCGAGATTCCGGAGCTAACAATACCCTACATCGACGATGTACCGGTCAAAGGCCCTCCAACGCGTTATGAGCAGGATGACGACACATACGAGACTATTCCGGACAACCCTGGCATCAGACGTTTTGTATGGGAGCACTTCCAGGGTCTCAACAGGGTCGTCCAGCGCATGAAATATGCCGGCGGTACCTTCTCCGGAAAGAAATTGGTGCTATGCGCTCCCTCAATCACAGTGGTCGGTCACCTATGCACGTACGAAGGACGCAAACCCGAGAAAGACCTACTCGCTGCGGTCAAGAATTGGGCTCCGTGTACGTCCTTATCCGAAGTCAGAGCGTTCTTAGGTACCGTGGGCGTGGGACGGATCTTCATAAAGAACTTCGCAAGAAAAGCAAGTCCGCTGGTTGCGCTAACTAGGAAGGACGTACCATTCGCGTTCGGAGTAGAGGAAATAGCCGCGCAAGAATCGCTCAAACAATCGCTTATAGCATCGCCAGCGCTGCGCCCCATTAACTATAAATCCGACGCGCCAGTGATATTAGCGGTGGACACATCGTGGATCGCAGTTGGGTTCTTTTTGTGTCAATGCGACCCTGACAAGCCCTCAGTTCGGTACTATAACCGCTTCGGGTCAATTACGTTAAATGAGCGGGAAGCGCGGTTCTCGCAGCCGAAACTAGAGATTTACGGTTTGTTTCGCGCATTGAAGGCGCTAAAACTGTACCTCATAGGAGTCCGTAACCTGATTGTGGAAGTCGACGCCCGTTACATCAAGGACATGCTCAAAAACCCGGATATTACACCTTCAGCGTCGATCAACCGATGGATCTTGTCGATCCTGACCTTCCATTTTAAGCTAGTGCACGTTCCGGGCCGACTTCATGCACCCGACGGATTGTCCAGACGCCCGCGGCAACCCCTAGACGAGGAACCTGATGTGGAAGAAGACGAGGAATTCGAAGATTGGATTGATAACCTTTACGGGTTCATGCACCAGATCAACGCCGCGCCCTCCAAAACTGTCACAAAGCGAAACCGCCAACAACACATACGAGATCCGGAAGTGGCGCAGTACGCTAGCATCGCGGAAAAATGTAAAATTCCGCTTACGACGTTCTTATTAACCGATTCAGAGACACCGCCACCGGAGAGCGAGAGGGCACAGGTTCCGGAAGGAGAGGAAGACAATTCGTACGAGGGGATCTTTCCATGGAGAAGCCAGACCGCGTCGAGGGACGAGGAAAAATTGCAAATGGCAAAACGCTTCCTTGCGGAATTGGAAAGGGCCCGACAATCTGTCAGATGAAGAAAATACCCGGTTCATGCGGTATTGTACAAAGTTCTTCATAAAAAACGATACACTGTGGTTAAGAGACAGGAGCGGTGCGCATAAAGTGGTATTGGATCCGCATCAGCGGGTTAGCATATTGGTCAGCTGCCACGACGAGTTAGGACACCGTGGATATTATGCAACATGATCAGTAATTATGCAGCGGTTTTGGTGGCTGTTACAGTTTCCTCTTCGTTTCATCTTTCTGTTTCATATATCATTTTATATCCATCATTTCTCCTTACATTGCGCATCGCACTGCTTGGACGCTATCTCCTTTCATAGCTACCTTCACATTTCCTTTCATAGGTAGTCACTGCCTCGTTCCCCTTATAGCTTCCCTTGTCCTCTAATCGTATATAAACCCCATGTACTGTAGAGTAACTCCAGTTCCAACTTAGACGAGTTTTGCTCTCAACAACGATCGATTTCAGCGCTCTCTTCCCTCATCGTTCTCCAAGGCCTTTGTCATCGTTTGACTTAGCGTCTAGACCTTTGTCCAGTGGCTGGGAGC
>JAEBUT010000030.1:368473-398609 GCA_020011035.1 Amanita subjunquillea
ATGATAAAGTTGAAAAGAGAAGCCATGATGCGTCCCTAGTTTGTTGCCTTAGACCTTTTAAGTAAAAAGGCTGTTGTCTCTTCTTCAATACTCGCACGTCCTAATGCGAATATTCTATGATGCGGTCAATAACGCACCCGCACTCAATTCTTGGATTTATTTCCACCAAATGACCCAAAAGCGTGGTGCCTGGGGCTTCACTCGAGTGTCCTCGTGCTCAGATCGTTAGATCCGATACGTAATTGGTATCTCGAGACTGTTCTCCTTGCTACACGGCACGCTAGTGGACTGCTTTCGCTCGTTCCTGAGCTTTTCCGAGATAAACGGTGTATTCCGTTGACCAGTGCCTGCCCGCACTTTCAATCACACGGAGATACTCTCGTCCGAATATCTTTTGTCGACAGCAACCTTTCGGTAGTAGTCACTGACAGCGATCAGCGAGTCTATCTGTTGTCGACGGCGTAGGTGATCCTCGAGAGCGGCTCAGTGGTCACGTGGTGTAACGTGCACCGAGGTCCGTCGCGCAGGCTTGAGGGAACTCGTCGAGGACGCGCACGACAGCGAGCAAGAGATGCCCGAGGTGGTTGTCAACGACGGCGAGAGGTGTGGTGTAAAGACTCTAGATTATGTTAGGACGAATCCCACACAACCACAGGTCTCACGTAGAGAGGAGGAGAAGAGATGTATTGAGACACAATAGACCAGTGAGCTGGGTAAGAGCAAACTATCTAGAGTCTTAGGACTCCTACCTACGGATACGCCCTCCTTATATACCTTTGGTCCTGGTCTGTGCGCACAGACTACACTGCCTCCAAGGCTGTGTACGCGCAGCAACGTTCCAGACCCCTCCATAGCCAGACTCGCCCGGACCCCTATGCCTAGACCATCGTACAGCCACCCATGGCTTACCTAACCGGTCCTTCCATAACGGATCCCCCCAAGCCCCTATGCGTATTGGTATCGCGTCCAGCGTCCGTAGGCCTCCAGATAAAATATAGAAAAATATAGAAAAATAAAAGAAAGCGTCCAGTATCGTAACAGGCGCATCACACACTGGAGTAAAGCAATTCATTGAGAACATTAAAGATGTTCTCGACAAAACATTTGACAAAATTACTGCTCAACGCACGCGTCAGGCGGTAATGGTGAATAGACAGCGCAGAGAAGGACAAGCCTTCCAGAAGGGAGACTTAGTTCTTCTCTCTACGGAAAACATCAGTCTTCCGAAAGGACGGGCTCGAAAGCTCTGTCCAAAGTACTTAGGACCTTACAAGGTCCTAGAAAGCTTTCCAGACAGATCGACGTATAAGATCGATTTACCGCCTGATTTCAAAGCCAGGCGTATCCACGATGTCTTTCATGAGAAAGTACTTAAACCGTTCGTGGATAATGACTCAAAAAAATTCCCTAGAAGGGAAACTCGAGTCAGATATGACATCGGTAACGACCCTGAACAGGAATGGGTCGTTAGAACGATAGAAGACCACCGATGGTCTCCTAGGCTTGCTTTCAAAGTGCGTTGGGAATTAGGAGATTCCACGTGGGAACCTCTTGATGTTGTGGAAGAACTTGAAGCTCTAGATCAATATCTAGAGCTTGAGGGCGTTTCCACGCCCTCGGATTTACGTTGCGAGTAAACTCACGAAGGTGGCTGTGAATCGGTTGATTGGCCAACGGAACAATCCGCTTTCCAACTCCGAGAAGAAAAACGCGTCAAATAGATTCCCACGACAAATTTGCTCGCGAACATGGCAGAACAAATTACCAACCGCGACGAAACAAGGAGAGACAGCCAGCGCCACGAGCGCAGCTACTCTCCTCAAGAGAGAAACCCGAGCCGACAAGGCTCTAGACATCAGAGGAGATCGCCATCTCCTCACGACGAATATGACGCCGCGGCGGTCCTAACCCAGCTAGTTCCAGACTGGGTTATACACAATGAGACGCACCTGCCCCTGCACCCGAAACGGTGCGCGGACTGCGCGAACTTCTCAAGACATGTGGTGGAGACGAACCAAGGGGGGGCCTTCTCCCTCTTCCTGGATAAACAATTTCGCCACTGGCGAAAAGTCCTGCATAACAAAATGCGGGAAGAGCTAGACGTCGCGTATGACGACGGTCTAAGAAAAAACGAGAAGAGAATCTCCGAGCTCGAGGATGAGCTCGAAAATTACCGTCAGAGAGTGTCACAACTCTCTCAAGACAAGGAGGCGCTCGAAGGCAGAATCCATGAACTGTCTCGACCATCGAGGAGCGGAAACTCCTCTGGGCCAGCTCACGCTGGTGGGGAAGGGGCTCACCCAGGCGAGCATCGGAGCAAGAGGAGACAAGAAATCTCTCCTCTCAAAACCCGTCGCTCCCCCGCTCCTCACCGACAAAATTTTTCCCCTCCCCAATGCAAGTAGAGGAGGGTTTAAACCGCGCCCTCCCTCGCCCAACGCAAACCGCCCGTCGTTTCCCGCCCTCTCCCTCTCAGCCAAGGGAAAGGAAAAAAGGACCATGTACGACACGGACTCGGACTTCGATAGCGAGTACGAGGGAAGTGTCGGAGCTCTTTCTCTGTCGGGGCGATGAGGAAGAGCTCGGGAAAGCATCTAACATGTCAAGGCGCGAATTTGCCCAGGAGTCGCGATACGTAGAGGGGGAAGACTTGTCTTCTTCCTCTAGGATGGTGATAGATGAAGCGCCACTCGCCTCGAGAATCGAGGGCGCCTCGTCATTAAATAAGAAATATGAGCCTTCTGCAGGCTCCAGGAGGACGAGGGCAGGGCAATTCCCCCCCGGGATACCCGAACCAATACCTAGAGGACCCAGTGTCCTTTAGATTGAACAAATTTTACAAGTTGGGGACGTTCAGGCATGTATGCTTGAGCAGCAAATCGTATTGGGACGGAGACGCCTCGTCTCTGTGGGCGAAAAGACCCACTGCCGGAAAGTGGTTCTGGCAAAACGGGAAACCCATGCAGATGGCAAGGGAGGCATCTAAGGTGCCTTTCGACCAAAGGTCCAACGCTCAGCGATGGGCGGTCAAGGATGCCACGATGACCGGGCTCCTCCCGTTTAACGATCTGTCGGAAGAACCCGACGTCGAGGAAATCGCCAGGAGAAAAGGATTTCCTCCCGCTGTTCGGCGAGGAGCAGACAATCGTTTCAACGTCCAAGACGTTACGGTGTGGCTGTTCCTCTCGATGACGGAACCTCACTCAAGCGAGGGAACCACTGCTTGGTTCTGGTGGTTGGCTTGCCACCTCTTCGAGAGGTTGGGCCTCTTCAAAAGCGTCCTCTCTCGATTGGGCTTCAAAGAGGAAGGGTTAATCGGGTATGCTCCTACCCGATTTGTTCACAAGGGCGAGTACCAGCTCGACGATATAGTCACGCACTTCTACAAGTGCGGACTAACGAGCGGAGACTGCGATTCCCTCTTCAGGGATTTCGCCAGAAATCACATCGCCAGCGTCGAACGGCTGCTCGAGCCCGACTGGAGCAAAGTCATCCCAGTCCGAGGGTTTCAAGACCCTCCATGTCCCAAAGGAAGAAGCCGAAGGGAGGAGAGGGAAACCTCTCGCAGATCGCCTCGAAGGAGGCAGAAATTTCGAACCGAGGACTGGCCGTCCAGCCCTCCCTTATCACGAAGGACCCCCGGTGGGAGACGCTTTGCCCTACTCGACGCCAGCAAGCGACGAGCCACGCTCCAACCCGAGTGCGCAACTCGGCGGCATGGACGTCGAGGGCTCACCCATGGGCCCGGGCTGAACGATCAAGGCTGTCATCGTCACCTTCCCAAGGAGAACTTGTCTCTCCTTTCTTTCAAATTTATAGATTGCACCTTCGGGGCAATCTAGTCGGGGAGGGTGTAAGGGCTCTGACGTCTTCGCGGGAACCTCGCTCTCCTCGTCATCTTGTTGACTACTATCTCGATGCGCATAATCATATGCGCATCTTCGCAAAATGTATATATTTGTTTTTGTTGCTTGTGCGCGCGACCTTATGTCACGCTTTCAAATAATTAGGTAATCAGACATTTCTTAACTACAAACCTGTACGTGCGTTACATTGCCAATAAAATTGGTCCAGTGTAAGACGCACCGCGGGATTAAGTAAGAAAGCCCAATAACCTTTACACTTACAGATGCTGATGGATACTTGCATCCCACTTCACCAGCCTACAGATCTTGTGGATTTCTTGGATTGCTTTACATGTTGTCATATTGCTTGACGTGTTGTCCAGCGTGGCTGCAAATAGCTGTTATTGGTCAGCATGGCATGTGACTTTGTTGATTGTTGATTGTCACCTTGGACTGTGTCTTGCTTGTTATCCCAACTCGATTGCAGATGCCAATCATGTATCGGCCCATGTTATTGCCAGTGTAAGTCCCAGAAATCACCCTCAGTCCAATAACTGCTGATTTTAACATCCAGATCTTGTCCTTGACTTCAACCCAGTGCGCCGTCATCCCAAGGAACCTGACTTTCAAGGTTTCTGAAGTCCACCCATCAGCTGTAACTGAAATTTTACCTGGCGTGGCCTAAAAATTGATAAGTTCTAGATCCTGACTTACAATCACAACTAATTACATTGAATTCATCTTGCAACTTCCCCAAATACTCGACACATTGATTATGAAGGCAAACCTTCACATTATGAGGGCTCGGCAGATCCTGTTTCAATGTATTTGGTCGCATCACAACAAGGCAGTTATGGAACTGGAATTTTCCAGCAAATTGAAAGCTCTGTTCATACAATTGTTAGTGCATCATTCACAGTATGGGTGAGTGATAATGTTCTGGGTTACCACATGCAATAAGCTCAGTAGTGGCCTTTACTATCACCTCATGTGAGAACTCTTTCTGTCTTCTGCCCATCATGCCATCAAGTCAAGTCTGTACCATCCCTGTTTTTGATGCCTTTGCTCTTACTTTCGCAATCTCAGGTGGAACACAACAAGCATTCTCTTCTATGCCCTCTTCTTCACTGAGTTTACAGTAGCTATCATAATGTTTTCATATGTGCATCCAGCAGGTAGAATTGCCTCCACAAAAGAAAGCTGCTTGTTTGCCATGCTTTTTAATAAAGTCAGCATCGTCCCTAATCCTGAGGTAAGTATAGGCTTGAATCATTATTCAAAACTTTCTGACTTGCAAACTTTGCACCATCTGCTGGTGATCACCTCCACAGAGCCATCCTTGTTCCTCAAGCCCACTTCTTTCTGATTGGTGAAGATAAGGAGAAGATCCCATGTTTGCTCTGATTTGACCAGTTTCTTATTCACAATTTCAGCATGATGACAATCCTTCAGCCTGTCATCAGCCTTCATTTCCATGTGAGCATTAGTTTATGTGTGACCATTGCAACTAACCTCATCCTCAGTTGTGTCAGTGACAACTATCTCTTCCTCTGGCCCTTCATCCTCATCCTTGATGTCAATTTCTTCACACTCTGTGTCTTCTTCAACAATAATTGTAGCATTTGATTTCCTTGGATGCTTGTTAGGCTGTGTGATTGTCTCAGGCTCAGATGAGTCTGAGTCAACATCAGACTGAGAGTGAGTGACAACATTCTGGTGTCCCCGTGCCTTGTGTTTGCTGCCATGCAACAATTTAGGTTGTTGCCTGTGAGCTGGTTGTGAGGCTTTCTTTGATGTGGATCCCCTGTTCTTTGACATTGTATGAGTGGGTTCCAGGTACAACTGTCACGTGGTCAATCATGCATCAAGTTCATTTGCAGATGGCGCTAATGACTAGTAGTAACTGTACTCAGAGACCGGTCTGTGACTGGTTATGACCAGTCATGGTCAGTTTTGGAATAAATGCTGTACAGGTGTAACTGTAACTGATCATTTAGTAAAGTGGTGAGAACCATGACTGACAGTCCGGTTATAACTGATGTCAGTCTGGTCCGGTTCCAGTTAATTTTCCAGTTCTGTGACTGGACTTTAAATGCCTAGTGTGTTCTGTGAAATAAGCATTGTGTCTCGCATTTTGTGTGTTTTGCAACAGATCACATAATTGGAGAGCTCTCAGAGCCTCAACTCACTGCAAGAAAAGTGTTGACTTCTGAAATTTGCTGAGAAGCACTATTTAATTAAGTGCCAAGTATCAACATAGCTACATGCTCACTTTAAGTATGAAGTCTTGGATGGTCCCTGATTGTTGGCAAGAAATTGATCATTCAACCATCTGTCCTTTCAGTCTGCCAATACTGGTACTGGTGTCCATGGTTGCAGCAGTCATGTATTGATGTCACAACCCTGAACAACTTGTGGCCATTGGGTACCTCTTTTATAATCAGCTCTGCATATCTTCTGACCTCACATGCCTCATCCCAAGTAATCAACACATCCAATAAATTTCTACAGTATGCATCATGTTCAAACATTGTGAAGGCCATTATTAGCCAACAGAATCTTAAGATCATTGTGTGCATACATTGGACAAGTCTGAATTTGAGCCCTCATGGCATTGAGACAGTCCTAAGTACTGTGATCTGCACCAAACTGGGCATCCATATATCAGGACCTAGATATAACAAAGAAAACCAACCAAATCCACACCAATCGCTTCTAAAAAACATCTTTTCACTATCCTGTCCACCTCAATCTTGCTTATGCTTTCAATCCCCTCAGCCACTGTGCTGTGTGTGCCAAACCAAATAACCCCCATCTTGTAAGCACTCTTTCTATTGGGGACATAAATTATGTGAATGTTAATGGTAATGATCATGAAGGGAGGAAAGCACAAACTGTCTGGAAGTGGCATTCTGCTTTGTATGTTGTGCTCAAGATGATACCACCAATCACAGATATCCCAAAGGAGGCTGAGAGACCCATACTCCTCCTCTTCATTGTGGTTGCTTTCATTTATAACAAACCTTTTGATATAATCTTGCTGCATGAAATATCCACAGTCAAAGGAGGGCATGTTGATGGTAGTGTATGTACAAGTGCACACAGTTTGTATCTGTTTCTATGTATTGATTATTGTGGATGCAGTGCAGCACATTCATTCATTTATGTCATTTCTCTTCACACCTTCGATTCCACCATGCCTTTGCTCACCCATCAAGAGCTGGAGTTACAGAAAACCCAAAACTCAATTTCAGCAATATGGCCCACTTAATGCTTATCCTTCCATCAAATTTCCTCCTGATGCCTTTCTTGTAAAGCCTCAGGCTCTTCTTCAAGAATTGTGGGATATGTGGAACCTAGAGGATGCTGATGTGGTAGCTCTCAGAGCTGCCATCCTCAGTCTTCCAGACCATACAATGGATGTGATGATGGAGCCCAGGGGATGGTGCAGTGGGCATCCATTGATTTGCAAGGTGTGTTTCATTCTAATTTGATAACATTGCAGATGGTTTATCATTTTGTTGTGAACCTGTAGGCGGAATTGTACATATTGACAAGTGTCACTATCCCGATTTTGTTAATACTGCCTATGGGCAACTGGGCATTTATGGTGAAGAAGAAGACATAATTCAATTGGTTGTTGAGGTTGGTTCACTGGGCCGGGATCTTAAGGAACCATCCACCATGGAGAAGCAGGAGGTCATAGACCAGCTACTCTGCTATCTTTATGTAATAGGCGAAATAGCACTTTGCTGGGCAGACAAGGCTGCAGGGATGTGTATCATTGGGACTGAAGCTGCAATTCTGCAGTCAAAAAGCAACGGCAAATTCCCAAAGAGCACGACCTGGCACAGCATTTACTCCAGTAGATTCACAGATGCTATTCAGAAATAAGCTGATATGTAGTCAAATCATGGCAGTAATTTGAAATCAGGGCACTCATGTGACACATCAGTCACGCATGTTTTCTCCGGATCGTGTTTGCCATGGAAGCGCTCAAGAACGCACGCGCTATGCGCAGGCGATCCTCAGAATAGAAATCGGGTCGCGATACACCGCTATGTGATAGTTGACATGTGTCAAGCCACTTGCCACTTCAAGCTTCATTAATTCATTGATGATCATCGATTTGAACCTCAACTTCGAATTCGGTGACCTTTAATAGATCAAATCAGAGCCAGTGACTAATTCAACGAGGGTTGACTAACCTCTACCAAGCGCGCTTCCGATAACCGCTATCTCATCCAAAACGAAACGGACGACCACTTGAGGATTCGCAAGATCGTACGGCAACTTGAAGGAGAACAGTCGACCATGTTGTTGACACGATTTATTTCGTATCTGTTGAGCATGATTGAGATCTGTAAAATTGTATAATAATGCTTGCCAATCTTATCACATGTTGTATGGAACGAGGAGTTCGTCTCCTACCTCCGCCACCGGCGTCACCTGGATTGGCTACACTGAAGCAGGTTATGCCGCTGCTCAATGCAACCTCGCAAAAAACTTAGATTGGCTCCTATAGGAGCGCCGGACGGCTTTGAAAAGAGCCTAGCACAGTCAAAGACGAAGATTGCAGTGCCTCAATTTACGTCTGCCTTTACTTCGTCAACCACCACCACAAAGCCTCCCCCGAAGATAACAGCGTTTCATTCGTCTCTTGATCCTCAACTGAAGGGCGCGTCCTCTGGAGAGCACGCCAAAGTATCATTTCATAACGTCTCAATCCCTCCACCGCGCCTGGCGATTCGCCCAGATGCCACTGGCACATTCAACCGCCCCAATCCTTTCGCCGCATTCAAGGACTTGTCACACGACAGGAACTTGACGTCGCTACAGCAACATCTTCCGCCGGTGCATGGGGTGGACGAACCCCACGCTGTTCCCGACATCGCTCTCAAAAGGCTTCAGGCTCCTCAATTACTAGCGGATCTCCTGAAGGAAAATGAAGAAGAATCCACGCTAAAATCGCTGAAATCCATTGGTATACCTCCCAGACTGCCAGTCAGCAGTGATGCGAGATACCTGCAAACTATCTCCACCACCAGCATCGCCCGTGTCACGGATATCGGTACCGACAGCGGAAATGCAGAGCTCGCTTCAATATTATTGTACGATCAACATCCGGAAATCGTGGATGGCGAGGGCGGAGAGGCGAGGCGAGGGTTAAATTTAAAAAAAATAAAAAAACGGTACGGAAATAGTGATCCTCAATTCGTCCGGCGAGTGCCTGTCATGCGTCCTATAGATCCTTTTTTAATACTGAAACGTTTCTCTAGTGGTGGTCTCGCTTCGAGAGCTTCACAATTATTAACGCGCATGCACACATCCCTGGCACTATGGCAAAAAGAGGCGGAACGACACGCTCTACCTAACCCGGATCTTCGGATGACAATCGTCAACATCGAACACATGCCTGTCCCATTCTCCAAGAAATCAAGCTCATCATGCTTTGGCATCGCACTTTGTCGAATACACCCACAGTGGTTCGGTCAGACTGAAAATTCCACTTTCACGTCAAGCCACCGCAAACTGTTCAAAATCGTGTTCTCCTTTCCCATTCCCGTGCCCCAAGGCCCTTCTAGAAACCTCTCGTATTTTGCTGCCAACGCAGAAGTTTACGCGTGGAGACCATGGCATGAAGTGAAGTTGTCACCGTCGCCTCCTCCTGCAGCAGCCGGCGTGGATGCGGGAAAGGATGCTCCGATGCCTGCGAGTTTTCCTATGCCACTGACGTTGGGCTGTTCTCCTGAAAAAACCGGCGACGATCTGCCTCTTTCGGATACCGTGTTACTTTGTAATCGGTTCGTGTTCATGTGTCAAAATGCTGCGGGCGCGTAAATATCCGTTTGGCCTGCGTACACACTACGAACAATCCGTCGCGTCTGCATTTTCTCAGATTGCTCTGTGAATCCAGTTAAATCGAGCTTCGTAACAGTGGTAGCTACATCAAATTCAAGTCATGTACCCACGATTACTTCATAGCACTTGAAAATCTCACGCCTATTATCCAGAGGTTTCATCCCTTCACTACGCCGACGTGTAGGACGAGGAACAGGTGGATAACAATAGTTCACTCGGGTTTCCTCTAGAGGATAGGTCCCGTGGCGAATATGAGTAGACAGAGTCTGGTGACAGGAATATGCAGGGGACGTGCCGACCATTACAATGCCGGGAATGGCCTAAGTCTCACAGAAAATGGTCAACAAACTCATGATACGACCTACCTTTTCCGCCATAGTCGGGAGTCCAATCACATCCCTCTAGGGGAGATCCCTCCACTCGCCGCTGGGTTTGTGGTCGGCGGACCTGGTCGGTGCCTGAGTATGAGGAGATGACTTGGCTGCCCGGTTAGCTTTCTCGCATGTCCGGCATCTGGTGCGTCCGCCCGCTTATAATACGATACCTTACAATCCGTGTTTGCATCCCGCAGCAACAGCTCACGGCTCCGTACCATTGGATGTGCCGGGGAGGTAGATGAGTTCATGAAACAGTATTCGACGCGACCCGTCAGTTTTGTCTTCCACCAGAGAAGTGCATGTTGAAAGTGAGGAAGGTTTTGCCATCCAGGTTTGCATCGACGCGTTATATTTGATGCAGAATTGACTTTGACAATCGCACAGGGACTCGGCGGCTTGCTCATCAGCAAGGTAGACGGAGACTACAACTTGAACAACGATTTCCCGATGCGCTTATTGAAGAGGAGGGTCACTGACCACCTCGTATACATTATCGTTCAAGTCTAGTAACATACACAGGTTATTGTTCGCCGGTTTTTTCAGCAGGTCATCCGATTGATCGTTGTGCAATAGATGCTTAGGGCTGCGTAAGAACGATCGTGTCGGCTTGAACACATCCGTTTATCCAAGCGACAGAGCTGCAATGACAAGATCAGGCGCATTCTCCGTATCCTCTGTTGAAATGTTATAAGGACCACCAGTCTTCCATACACCTCGATGGCCTTGCATGATGCGAGTAAACTGAATACTCGTGGATATCTGGTAAATCGCTAAGCAGGAGGTTCTTTTCAACTTTGATGGCACAATGTCCGGATGCAAGACGTTGATCCGATAGATGCTACAGTGTATGTGAGACGCAATGGCGCGCAAAGTTTCTGGTACTATTCGGTTCCTCAATGTCAGCAACGCTCCCAGCAAACGTTGCCAGCCTTCTCCGGAGCAGGTACAGCGTTTTTGCTGCCCCAAGTAGCCCTCGTCGTATCCAACACGACTGAGCTCCCGACCTCCTTCTCTTTGCGTTTCGGCACCCTTTCCCGTTCTCCCTCTTCATCAATGATACCCATCGGGACTATATTATCCGCAGCGCGACATTTTTCGCTGTCCGCTGTTTCATTGTTAGTAGCTTTCGCTCCTTCCCCAGCGCCACCTCCATCGGTTCCCGGCATATGTCGACCACCGCCTTCTTCCAACATCTCATTCCGATTCCGCTTCGCGGCTGGCGGTTCTCCCTCGGATTCTTCTGACTCTGGCAGGAACAACGCTCGACCAGAGCCTCCCTCCGACGGTTTTCCACTAGTTTTGACAGGCAACGACTGGGACTTGGTCAATCCAGCGCCAGCTGTAAGGTTCAGCCTCTTAGAAAAGGGGCTATCAAACGTCGTTTGCGTGAGCGCCCTTTGAGACAATTGGGTCGGATTGATATTAAAAGTAGACCGATGTTGCGAGAATTCAGTTTCGAGTGCAATCTGAGATTGAAAATCGTTACAGGGAGAGCATACAGTCGCTTTTCGTGCCCACCTTGAGTGCATCGATGAGTTTTCCTTCGCTTTGCAAGAAAATCGTTCGTTTGTCAGGACTAACATTGATATCACAGCATTCTATGTGTATCGATGTCAGACCGCCTGGAAGGAAGGTGAGATGAGGACTGGTTCACCTGTCGGCACAATGAAATTGGCCAATATAAACGGCGCTTGATTGACGTTGAACGTCCTGTATACCTCGTTGAATGCCTTTTGGATCTTGGTCAAATTGCAAGATCGCCCATTCACATAAAAAAACTGCCTATCTGTACCCGTTCGCCCGGCACCAACGGAAAACTTGGAAACTAGGCCCTTGACTTGGATGGGAATACCATCATCATCTCCTTGAGTCTGCGAGTCGGTGTACCTATCCCTGCTTCGCTTCAAGGCAGACTTCTCTTGCTGGACATGGCAGTTAAGGTCAAGTTCTACAGTGTTTTCTATCGCCTTCGGGCCCCAAAGCGCCGTCAAAGATACTTTGAATGACAGCACACCGTTAGTTTTGATTTGTACAGCCTTTTGTCTATAGTATGGAACTAGTGAAGTGATTACATAGAAAAGGGTAGGACATAGCAATACACACCCATTTTCAGTTTGATTGGTGACTGTCAAGCGCACGCCGCGTCCCGAGCTATCCATGCCAGCACAAGGACCTAGAGCGTATGCGTTCAATAAACCTAATGCTTTGCCAAATTCCCGTTTGAGGTTCCTTTGCAGCTCTTTCCTGCGTACAGGCAGCGGAGCAAAGAGATTTGCCAGGTGAACGGTTGTCCCGCGCTATGAATACATTGTCGTAAACGAGACGTAGGACCGAGTCGCTCTTACCTGTGTGGTCACTCTCGTCCTCTTTCCCACACTTCCACTCTCTCCAAATCTAGCTGGATCCCCATCGGGCCATTGGTCATTGTCATCACTGTGTTGCCCTCACATAACGCACAAAGGGAAGACAAGGCTTCACCCCGGAAGCCGAATGTGCGAACAGTGGACAGGTCGTCGAATGTGGCTAGTTTTGAAGTGTAATGTTTAAGACCTGTAACATACATGTTGAGCCTTGAGATTAAGGGCAAAACGCGCTCCATGCGTACCGACACTATCCCAGTCTTTCTCGTCAATACCGCATCCATTGTCCACCACTTCCACGCTCGACGAGCCATATTGCTTGAAGCGCACCTCTAATCGTCGCGGAATAAGTAAAGACACGAAAAAGGGAGCATTGGCATATTTAAGCTCGTTGCGCCTGCATCCAAACTGTTTTCGACGAGCTCCTTGACGGCTGTCTGAAGGTCCACAACGACCTAGCCAGACGATATCCTGTGCACGGAAGTCTTGTCGAGAGCTTTGATGCTGGACGCGTGTCACGCGTTGTATATTCCATGTCACGCTGCTAGCTTTCTTTTCTTTTTTTTTCCGCAAGATATCTCCATTTCAATAGGAGGGAGGAAACATGAGTGGACTATCAGACAACTAGCAGTACGTAAATAAACAAACCCTGCGCCTGCCAAGGCACATATGTATAGTTTACTCGCGGCACGCCGGTGGAAGACGATAAGGCCGATCGAGGGAGGCGGGGGCGCAGGAAGTGACTGTAGTGACATTGCGATGCGTTGATGTGAGGGGGGGGTCAAATGAACTTTGGCTGACAACAGTAGGTCCTTGCCAGCTGTGGAGGTGCTCTCGCCAGGCCTGGTGAAAATGTTTGATGGTCTCATGCCAGGCCGTCACGCTTTGTTCATCGCAACGCTGACGCACGATCATTCGCCCAAGCCATACCTTTTTCCTCCACACGTCTCTGCTCCCTCTCTGCTCTCTTCTCCAATCCAGTAGACATTCGAGTGCGCAGTGCCGGAGAAAGCAGCGTCTGTTTGTCGATTGAGCTGGCATTCAAGAGCTGGAATTCCATACTCCCGATGTTGGGAATTTTTGATTTCAACGATAAGGACAGTTCGAAAGATGAGTGGAGCTGTAGCCATCTTCACGACCTCGATGACGAGGTCGGGAATGTGATTTTGAGGATCATCTGGAAGGCGACGTTGCGGAGTGACTATGCAGCCTTGGGCGGCGGGGAAGAGGGCTGTGAGTATTGTGATCCACCGCCTATACTGCGTCTTCAGCAGCAGGGGGGTTTGTGATAAAGTGCTCTAGAACTGCACGAGTGACGGCGCCGAAGGTCATTGTTAAACCTCGATGGGGGACCTTTTAATCACGGCGACTGATGGGTTTGGTTAGCTCACGTGCTCCTCAGCACGTATTACCTTGCTTTTCATCGACCTTTTCAAGTCTCATTGAGGCTCGCAATCGGAGGTTGACGTCCACGCGGTCTCATAGGACCCTCTTCTTACTTTTACGATACTCGGGACCATCATGATGAGCATTAACGCCTCCTTCCTCCAATGCCTTGACAGCATGACCAAAGCGAGTCCACATTCATGAATACCGTGAATTGCGGCGTGTCATTAATTTCATGAACACATTTCTTGCTTGTTACCCAGAGAGAGAAAGCACATTAAGAGCGAAGTTCTGCGTTCATTCCAAACAGCACACTATTGAACCTGGCAAAGCGATTCCGACGTAAGCTAGCCTACTCCGCAGCCCGAAAATAAACGACGTGCGACTGTTCATCGTATCACTTACCATGGCCAATGAATAGCAAAATTGACACCATAATCCATGACATTTTCTTGTTCTCGCGTCCCAGGCGCGCAACTTGAACCGTGTGATGCCAGATAGATTGGACACTTCTCCATACGGTTCGACCGTGGCTGACAGGCGTCGCCCTACAAAGTACGAAGCGGGAAGCAAGGAAGGGGAGGGAAACGAAGCGATGTTCTGCAATGTTGTATTCATACTTTGTGAAAGATAGGGGTTCAAGCGAAGGAGACTCCTATTCGTTCCTGTGCCAATAAAACAACGGGACAACGGACGAAAATTCCAGACGACCATTGATATAGGGTCCTATCCATGCGGTCGCTTGGGAACTGTAGACGGGTGATGCGCCATCTTGGCTGTCATCCGGACACGGCGACGAAGACGAGGAGGAGGCAGCGCGGCATGTGGAGGAACGGCATGATATGGCACTGTGGTTAGACTTGGGTTGTTGTTGTGGGTCGTGGTAGGAGAGAAAACGGGATGTCAACCTCCCTCAGCGTTGGGTTGTTCACGCTCACGCAGGTGGCTGACCCATCGCCGTCGTCAAAAGCGATCTTTTCCAGCGTGGTCTGAATCCGAATCGGGTTCAGGACCGTCGTGGTGGCGACCACGCCTAGTAAGAGGACCGTTGCCGGGAAGACGGGGGCTAATCCACTGGAGGAGGAAGAAACCCAAGAAAATAAGGACAAAGGGGCCAATGATGGATAGGGTGAGGACGGCGACACCTCTGTTCGTCGCAGGAGGTGGTGCCTCTGTCATAGGATGTCGAGTAGAAAACTCCGAGTACGTTATGAGCGTTTGAGATTGGCGGTCTGAGAAACCTCTTGGCGGCTATCGCTCCAATAACCTGACCAACTAATTCCAATGTACCACAATACTCGGGGAACTGCGGCAAGCTGACCGGGACCACCTTGTCCAGCATCGTCAAATACAACTCAGAGATTTTCCGACCCTCTCCCAGTTGTTTCTTAAACCATGCATATATGAGTCAACGTTAATCCCCACACGAAGGGCTTACTTTGTACTGAATACGACGTGGCTCTTTCGCTGCGCAGGGACAGCACGGATTCTGAACTTGAACAAACGGGTAACGATATAGCTTCCAGCCACGGTCTCCATCGAGGCTGTCCCCTCCTCCTTCTTCTCGCCCTCCCCCTCCTCTACCTTGTCCTCCACTACATGCTTCCGGTCTACCGTCTCACCTGCCGCCGCAAACCAACGGTTGGCGAAGTGTGTATGGAGATCACTGATGCGTTTGTGGTTCAGGATTTGAGGATGATCTATAAAGAGGTCTTGGAACTCTGTGCGAAGATCCGATTCTTCAGGAGCGCTGTGAATCTTCTCGATTCGTCCTTCGAACCAGCCACTGGGAGAGTTGTCTTCGGTCTGCATGGTGGTGAGTAGAGGGTTGCAAAGCGCCCACTGCGCCAGCGGCAAGCAGACAAAGGCAATCAGACTGGTCACTGGTGGAGCCGTCTTTGTGACTGTGACATTGACTCGCACAGCTTGCGCACCTTGACCGCACATCTGTCCTACTTCAGCGCCCGACCTGCGTAATTCTTCAAGTTGCGACGCACTGATCCCTGCACCAAGCACAACTCCTGACATTCTTGTCACACCACCCTAGTGTCAGACTCTTGTTTCCCAGCACATCTCTCCGATACCGGTGGACCGTTGCTGCCTTGCCGTCGCGCTGTTGGCGGTTCGGCCTTTTGTGATTGTGAGTGGCCCTGCGGTGTCTCTTTACATCTCTTAACTTGCTCCTAGGCCAAACATTGTTTCGAATACCATCGTATTATTGCCCTACTAGCAGTACAACTTGACCATGCATGAGACTGATCCACAAGATTCACATGCATTCGGTGAGTTGGAACAGTAGGGTCAGCAATTGTGGAACTCTCACCTTGATTTTAATAGCTGATGACTCGGAAATGATGGACATACTCAAGGATCGATACGCATGCCGTCACTTCCGTATTCTGGTTATAGGAAGGGCTAATGCAGGCAAGACAACTATTCTTGAGAAGATTTGCAGTGTGGCTCAGGGGACGAAACCCATTATATATGATCAACATGGTGATCTTCTCAAGCCCAACATTCTGTCACGTTTAAAGCATCATTTTTGGAAAAGGAATCTGCTAGTCATTTAAAATCATCCATGGAGGTGGGTTGGCTTGTGCATCTTGACTACCATTGACTTCAGACCATCTTCCAGCGTGGCATACATGATATTGAGCACCAGATTACATATGCTGGAAGCAACTTCATCTTCCATGACTCACAGGGCTTTGAGGCTGGTGCTGAGGAAGAGATGGAGGAAGTTTGGAAATTTGGAAATTTATTGAGAAGAAATCCATAGCAACTGATCTAAAAGATCAATTACATGCAATTTGGTATACTTGCACTTGCACTAATATTTAACATCTCATGCTTATTTCCATAGGTACTGCGTACCCATGGATAGTCCTCGCCCCCTGGCATCTGCAGAACTTCAGTTCTTCAACAAAGGGACTGGTGGAGGTAAATCAACAGTGATTCCAAACACAATTTATGGATGGAATACAGTTCCTTTGGTGTTGGTTTTCACCAAGTTTGATGGTCAAATTATTCAAGAATATGGTAAACTTAATGACATTGAGGATGGAGAGGCTATGTGGGACAGGGCTCGAAAGAATGCTGAACAATCTTTCCAGGAAGTCTACCTCCCCAGAGTGATGAATACAAATCATCCTCCAAAAGCATTTGTGAAATTGGAAGGTCAGCAATGAATGTTTTTTGAATTGTTATAAATGACCCTATGTTGCCAGAGATGCACAAGCCTGAAAATGATTGTCCTGAACTGACAGAGAAAACAGCTCAAACAATTGACAATGATAGTTTGCATCATCTATTCATCTCAACTCAGGCAAACAACTTGGATCTCTGTGTTAAGAGTGCTCTTCAGTGAGATCAACCACAATTAAATCCCATGTGAGCCATAATATGCAACAGAGACATTGTAAGAAGAAGGAATAGCAATTGGAGATCCATTGCTAGAATTGTGTTTACACATTTCCCATACTTCTGGGTAGGTGTTGATCATTCCACATTATGTTAGGAAGATAATAGTATGATTATGATAGCATAAATCTGATGATCACTTGCACAAGGTATGTAAGTTTGATGCCTTGAAGTGTATGAGGCATGCTATGTTATTGCCTTTGAATAGCATTTGAAAAATGTGAGTGGTACTATATTTCCCATTCAAGTTTAACAATATGACAATAGTGGGTAAACAATGAAATACATATTGAATGTGCAATCTGATGAATACAACAGGAAGTGAGTGGCAGTGCACTTGTTCTTCCAATGGCTGATCTCAGAATAGGAAGTAAGTTGTGCTACCCACTTGTCTGCCATGGAACCTTGATAAACAAGCTTGAATAAAGTCTGTGAGTGTCATAGGCAACATTTAATGCTGAAGAGCCTCATCAAATGGTGACCAACAGAGAGTGAGTGACAGTGCCCATTTTATGCCAGGGACTCTCCTGACATCTGATCCCATGACCAACAGTTTGTGAGTGACAGTGCCCATTTTATGCCAGGGACTCTCCTGACATCTGATTCCATGACCAACAGAGAGTGAGTGACAGTGCCCATTTTATGCTAGGGACTCTCCTGACATCTGATCCCATGACCAACAGAGAGCGAGTGACAGTGCCCATTTTATGCCAAGGACTCTCCTGACATCTGATCCCATGACCAACAGGAAGTGAGTGACAATGCCCATTTTATGCCAGGGACTCTCCTGACATCTGATCCCATGACCAACAGATAGTGAGTGCCAGTGCCCATTTTATGCCAGGGACTCTCCTGACATCTGATCCCATGGCCAACAGTCTGTGAGGGACAATGCCCATTTTATGCCAGGGACTCTCCTGACATCTGATCCCATGACCAACAGATAGTGAGTGACAGTGCCCATTTTATGCCAGGGACTCTCCTGACATCTGATCCCATGACCAACAGAGAGTGAGTGACAGTGCCCATTTTATGCCAGGGACTCTCCTGACATCTGATCCCATGACCAACAGAGAGTGAGTGACAGTGCCCATTTTAAGCCAAGGACTCTCCTGACATCTGATCCCATGACCAACAGATAGTGAGTGACAGTGCCCATTTTATGCCAGGGACTCTCCTAACATCTGATCCCATGACCAACAGTCTGTGAGTGACCATGCCCATTTTATGCCAGGGATCTGATCCCATGACCAACAGTTTGTGAGTGGCAGTGCTCATTTTATGCCAGGGACTCTCCTGACATCTGATCCCATGACCAACAGTCTGTGAGTGACAGTGCCCATTTTATGCCAGGGACTCTCCTGACATCTGATCCCATGACCAACAGTCTGTGAGTGACAGTGTCCATTTTATGCCTGGGACTCTCCTGACATCTGATCCCATGACCAACAGAGAGTGAGTGACAGTGCCCATTTTATGCCAGGGACATCTGATCCCATGACCAACAGAGAGTGAGTGACAGTGCCCATTTTATGCCAGGGACTCTCCTGACATCTAATCCCATGACCAACAGGAAGTGAGTGACAATGCCCATTTTATGCCAGGGACTCTCCTGACATCTGATCCCATGACCAACAGATAGTGAGTGACAGTGCCCATTTTATGCCAGGGACTCTCCTGACATCTGATCCCATGACCAACAGAGAGTGAGTGACAGTGCCCATTTTATGCCAGGGACTCTCCTGACATCTGATCCCATGACCAACAGAGAGTGAGTGACAGTGCCCATTTTAAGCCAAGGACTCTCCTGACATCTGATCCCATGACCAACAGATAGTGAGTGACAGTGCCCATTTTATGCCAGGGACTCTCCTGACATCTGATCCCATGACCAACAGAGAGTGAGTGACAGTGCCCATTTTATGCCAGGGACTCTCCTGACATCTGATCCCATGACCAACAGTCTGTGAGTGACAGTGCCCATTTTAAGCCAAGGACTCTCCTGACATCTGATCCCATGACCAACAGATAGTGAGTGACAGTGCCCATTTTATGCCAGGGACTCTCCTGACATCTGATCCCATGACCAACAGTTTGTGAGTGACAGTGCCCATTTTATGCCAGGGACTCTCCCAACATCTGATTTCATGACCAACAGTCTGTGAGTGACAGTGGCCATTTTATGCCAGGGACTCTCCTGACATCTGATCCCATGACCAACAGAGAGTGAGTGACAGTGCCCATTTTATGCCAGGGACTCTCCTAACATCTGATCCCATGACCAACAGTCTGTGAGTGACCATGCCCATTTTATGCCAGGGATCTGATCCCATGACCAACAGTTTGTGAGTGGCAGTGCTCATTTTATGCCAGGGACTCTCCTGACATCTGATCCCATGACCAACAGTTTGTGAGTGACAGTGCCCATTTTATGCCAGGGACTCTCCTGACATCTGATCCCATGACCAACAGAGAGTGAGTGACAGTGCCCATTCTATGCCAGGGACTCTCCTGACATCTGATCCCATGACCAACAG
Source organism: Amanita subjunquillea (assembly GCA_020011035.1). Lineage (NCBI taxonomy): Eukaryota > Fungi > Basidiomycota > Agaricomycetes > Agaricales > Amanitaceae > Amanita > Amanita subjunquillea. Next base: position 388,261 of record JAEBUT010000030.1, read on the forward strand.
TTTGTGAGTGACAGTGCCCATTTTATGCCAGGGACTCTCCCAACATCTGATTTCATGACCAACAGTCTGTGAGTGACAGTGGCCATTTTATGCCAGGGACTCTCCTGACATCTGATCCCATGACCAACAGTTTGTGAGTGACAGTGCCCATTTTATGCCAGGGACTCTCCTAACATCTGATCCCATGACCAACAGGAAGTGAGTGACCATGCCCATTTTATGCCAGGGATCTGATCCCATGACCAACAGTTTGTGAGTGGCAGTGCTCATTTTATGCCAGGGACTCTCCTGACATCTGATCCCATGACCAACAGAGAGTGAGTGACAGTGCCCATTTTATGCCAGGGACTCTCCTGACATCTGATCCCATGACCAACAGAGAGTGAGTGACAGTGCCCATTCTATGCCAGGGACTCTCCTGACATCTGATCCCATGACCAACAGTCTGTGAGTGACAGTGGCCATTTTATGCCAAGGACTCTCCTGACATCTGATCCCATGACCAACAGAGAGTGAGTGACCATGCCCATTTTATGCCAGGTACTTTCCTATCTGATTCATAACCAACAGAAAGTGAGTGATATTACACATTTTTTGTTTACCTCATTGCTCTACTTTTAGTTGGTATGCCATTTGTTACTTACATCAGAATCAGATTGATACACTACCTATAATTAGCCCATGATCCTCAGTTCATGTGGGATTGACATTGATACTGAATTTGTGCTCCACAAGGTTAGAAGTCAGCTTGCCTCACCAAGAATGACTTATTGGCTTTCATATCATCAGCCATCACATTGTCAAGCCTTAGTTGGTAAACTACTCTTTTAGTTACCAAAACTGATTTATGTTGACAATTTAAAAGCAATTCTCATCATTGCTAAACAAGCATTTTGGGCAAGAGAACATGTGGAGACAGCTTTAAGAAATGCTTTTGACCAGTTCATGATGATGAATTATGTGGAGAAACTGAAAACTGAAATTACTGTTGGGTCTATGCCACCTGGTCATGCAGACTTGATTACATATTTATACAATCAGACCAAGACCTGAAAGCATGTAATTCCCATTACTTTGCTGACTTTTGTAATAAGAAGATACCTCACTTCTCTACAGCACCATTGTTATCTTTGGTGTGTCTTTCTTATTGTCACCATCTTCATTTGACATTACTGTGCCATTTAGTAAATCAGATTCCTGATATTTTTCATGTCATTTCCCTTGCTATGAACCTATGATGTACTTACTCACCCTATGAATCTTGTTCTATGCTAGCTACTTTTGGGTACAGACTTTGTTGCCTGGTGAAATTGACAGTGTTTATGGTGTCCCCACATGAGCATTGCCAATGTAAACAGTTTTATTCACAATGCCAAGACCACTTTCCCTTCCATGAGGAAGTGAAAGGACCAGATGCCAAAAGCCAACCTAGTAACACTATTCCATTTGAGATTCAGACACCAGTGCAAGTGTCAGGTTGGTGTCTCTCATCATCTGCCATCTGTTAGATTCAAGCCAGGCAGGGCAAACGAGTGTGGCCTTGTTGTGTTCAAATCATAGGATCCACATAACAGATGTTGGATCATAGGTCCCATGCTAGCAGACACTGGATCATAAGGTTGCATTTGAAAAAAAGTATGAGATGTGCAGCTAGGCTTAGTGTCACATCATGGTGATGAAACAATTCAGTAACAGTACTATATAATTACATTGTCCTGTCACCAATGTCTGAACCTAGTGCCAATGTTCATTATAACACTCGAAAATCCAATAAGTAGGCCTGGCCTGCCTGACATGTCAGAGAAGGCTAGGTAACAGATACTAAAGCCACCAGCTGCTACCACAGCTAGTCAACTCAAGACAACAGCAAAGCAGCTTGCAACTAACATGGAGAAAACCTCCAAGGCACAGGTAACCCTTTCTGGTCATGAAGAAAGTTTGCATACAAGACTAGGACAGGAACACACCAATATTCAAGCACCACAAGCCACTCCTAAATCAAAATTGAATGTCAAAAGAAATGCCAGTAAGTAACTCAAATATGCAGTATGTTGAGTACTTTACTCTCCCCCCCCCAAATCTCAGAATCTGAGTCCATTACAAGGAGTCCTCATATTCTGATCAGATTCCAAGCTCTTATTCCAAGCTCAAAAATTTGGCAGGGAACTCACTCAAAATGGAACTTGGACTACAAATGCAGTCCAAGCCCAGTTGAGCTCAGAGTGGGCTCAGACTACTCATAATCCAAGCACACTCTGAGGGGAACCAGTACAAAAGCCTCACATATATATAGCATCTGCTTACATCATTTCATGTGACACAAACATTTTTGTTGATCATGACACAACAACAGATTGTTGATTGTCATGTGACACACCACACATGAAAAACACGTGATATGCCAGCACAGCTGTGCAATGATGATTGATCTGATCAGCACAGCCTATCCCACCACCATGAACACTCACTCAACACATTGTGCTAGCCCCCCCCCCAGTGCTCAACAGTGGGGTCCTCAGTATTGAATGCAGCTGAGAAGAAATGGGTGAAGATGAAGGAAGGTAAATCAGGAGCAGCAAAAAGGTGCACCTGCTATCCTTTTTTCTTTCTTTGCTCTCCAGCCATTCTAATCACTTCAAATAGGAAGACTGTTACAACCTATGCAGACATTTTTATAGCTACTATTGTTGATTTCTGTTTATAGCAAACATAGACTCCAGTGTCTGAAAGACATCATCCAAAGCCCAATTCATTCAAGCTTTTGTTTGCTTTCTTATTCCAAGCTAAAGAAACTTGTTTAAGTCTGTATAAGGCCTTTTCAAGTTTATAGGCTTTCTGCTCTTGTCCAGTGATGATAAATCCTTCTGGCTGATCCATGTAGATGTCTTCCTCAAGATCACCATACAGGAAAGCTGTCTTTACATCTAGTGCTTCAATATCCCCAATTTTCTAGCACTGCTGTAGCCATGAGGAGTCTCACAGTTTCAAATCATGCAACTGGTGAGAATGTATCATCATAACAGTACTTTACACTCCCCCCACATACAGTGGCTCAAAAAACTGCCCCAATGTTTGGGCATTTTGGAAAGATAGGCATGGTGAGAAAGAATGACATAAGCAGCATGTGTTATAAAATTATGTAATATACTACTATATCATGGCTACGTAGCGAATCAAAAATTATGTAAGTTGGATCAAAACCCATTGAGTAATAAATCAAACACGATATTCGCCCATTGGGGCAGTTTTTTGACTCTAGGATATTTGCTAATCTAGTACTTTGTATGACCCCCCTTTGCCTTCAAAACTGCCTCTATCCTTTTGGGCATGCTTTCCACAAGTTTCTGACATGTCTCTGGTGGTATCTCATTCCACTCCCTTGCTACCCTCTCCCATAACTCATGGACTCCTTTGGGTGGTGCATCATATTGCTGGAGTTTCTTCTTGAGATGTTGCCAAAGGTGTTCAATGGGGTTCAGGTCAGGGGATTGGGCTGGCCACTCCAGGAGAGTAATTTGATGGTCAGTGAACCACTTCTGTGCCCTTCTGGAGGTGTGCTTTGAGTCATCCCCAACTTCTCAAAGCTCTCCTCCATCCCCTCCTCCAAAATCTCACAGTACTGCACAGCATCCATCTTCCCCTGCACCTCCACAAGCTTCCCAACCCCACCCCAGCCCATACAACCCCAAACCATCAAGTTATTCCCTCCATGCTTGACAGTTGGTGTGGTGGTGTGGTCAGATATGGCTTCCCCATGTTTTTTCCAGACATACACCTTCCCATCTGACCCAATCCGATTGATTTTGGTCTCATCACTCCATAACACCCTCTTCCAGTCCTCCACAGTCCAGTTTTGGTGGTACTGGGCAAACCTGAGACACTTCTGATGGTGGGATGCTTTCAGCATAGGCACTTTCTTCTTTGTTGCTGAGTGAAGACCTGCCTCCTTCAACACATTTCGCACAGTCTGAGGAGTGATGGGGTAGCAATGGTAGAATTTATGAGTTGTGTGGCTTGGACAGCATTGTCAAGCTTCCCAGAGCTAATTTGGTGGATAATTGACTGTTTATCACTGGGAGAAAGCTTGGAAGGATGACCGCCAGGATGGTTTTCTTTATCCCCCTCCATCTCCTTGCTAATCCTCCCAATAGTACCCTTCCCCAGATCTGTCCTAGCTTGGATTTGATGATGAGAATAACCCTCATTGAGGAGAGAACAACAGAAGAGTGCTTTTCAGCTGAGATGGATTTCATGGTGGTGGTTGGGAGTCAAGAAGATGAATGAGCCAAGTCCAACATGTCAAACTAATATGAACAAAGTCATGTGACATTGTTTATTATTCCCACAGCCCCAGTTATCTTGTACTGGAGTGTCACATTGAAAATCAGGTGAAAAATTCAAGAGTCAAAAAACTGCCCCAATGAGTGAATATCTTGTTTGATTTATTACTCAATGGGTTTCGATCCAAATTATATAATTTTTTATTTGCTACGTAGCCATAATATAGTAGTATATTACATAATTTCATAACACATGCTGCTTATGTCATTCTTTCTCACCATGCCTATCTGTTACGGACAATGCCCCTCGTCATGGTTCGTTCTAAGTCAACAGCGACAAGCAGAGTCTCGGTCCGCTCCCAGCCACTGGACAAAGGTCTAGACGCTATGTCAGATGATGACAAAGGTCTTGGAGAACGATAAAAGAGAAGAGTGCTGTAGTCGATCATTGTTGAGAGCAAAACTCGTCTAAGTTGGAACTAGAGTTACTTCTACTGTACATGGGGTTTATATATGTTTAGAGAACAAAGGAAACTATAAGAGGAATGAAACGATAACTACCTAAGAAAGGAAACGTGAAGGTAGCTACGAAAGGAGATAGCGTCCAGGCAGTACGATGCGCAGTGTAAGGAGAAATGATAGATACAAAACGTTACATGAAACAGGAGGACGAAACGAGGAAGGAACTGTAACATTACCCCCCTTCGTATGCAAGAAGTCACTGACTTCTACCATGTGGAGGTCCAGGCATGATCCTGTCGCGACTCGAGCCAGGTGACGATGTTACCTAAATCCGCGGCTGCCGTCTCAGCCCGCCATTGGAGACTTTGTACTGCTAGCTGCAGTTGTTTTGCCTGCGCTAGTGCTGAGTCCCTTTCTTCGAGAGTAAGGGAATGGGGGTTGGTGGTGATGGTGAGACCCGTGACAAAATCCAAGGGTTCGGCGAACTGATTGTAAAGAATGAGTATTTCAGCGAGGCTGTTGCTGACATTTTGCAACATTGCGTTACGAGGGCGGACGACAATGGGAGGAGTAGTGACGGCGGTGGTAGGTTCTATGAGTTCTGCAGGGTGTTCATGCAACTCAGGGAGGTCGGCAAAATTGAAGTTGTCGATGGTGACATGGGTCTCGACAAAGACCTCGAGGGGAAAGTCGTGGGCGGCGGCGATGAAGGGTGATAAAATATTAACCAGCTCGATGTAATAATGGCCACATGCGGTGACCAACAAGGTGAAGGCAAGAGCGGCAAGGTAAGCGATGGTGGTGAAGAAAGACATTTGTGCAAGTGTATGGAATTGGGAATCTAGCATTGCCAAAGGCGTCCTTTTATGTTCAATTGAAGGCTTCGTCATCCCAACTGACAGTTCGGAGTTCTCCATCTGGGGCCCGATAAGTGAATGTGGATGCTCTGATGCTGGGAACATATTCGAGTTCTTCGTCAGATTCTTCTGATTCGCTTAGCTCGTCCCTGGTAGTGATGGAGATTTCATTCTCAGGGTTTGTGTCTGGTTCAGGAGTGACGTCCTGTGGCGCAATACTTTCTGGTGAATTAGGTATGGTAGGTCCACCTGTACTGTCAAATGCGTCTAAGAAATTGAGGCTTTTGAGTACTCTGTTGAGGTTTGAGACTGCGTCTGGGAGTCATCGCATAGTGACCCATCTGCAGATTTCCATTTCTTTGCTGGCTTCGCTTAGCCATTCTGCAAAATCAAATAGTATGGGGGTCTTCTCGGCGGAGGGCCGCTTTGGTGTATATGTTGTTGGTGTGGTTTAAAGGTCTGTTGGGCGACAGGAGGTAGGGTGACATTGCATCTGGATAGTATGGTAACTCTTCTGGATCAAATGTAAGATCCATATATTTCGGGAGATAGTGTAATCGGGCATTGAATGGGATTTCAACATGTCCCTGTGGGTGCGTCGCATGTCCGTTAGAAAGTCTGGGAGTCTTGTAGGCAATTAATCGGGTTGCTAGGGTTCGAACGAAGTTGACTAATCGAGGTGGTTCTAAGGTGTTGATTGGAGGATAAGGAATGGGAAACGTAATGATTCGTCCTTTGAAGCTTTTGTATGGTTTCGGAGAATATCGTCCTCGAGTGGAGCAGTATTTCTTAGCGTATCGGATGTTTTGTTTGAGAGTCTGGCGGTTGCGATATCGAGACATGGGGTTTTACAAGTGTCATCTGAGTTTATATGTTTTTAACACGTCCGCAGCATTGCTTAGATTGCGCTCGGGTTCCCAGGAGTTGTCATTCGGGCCGTATCCCTTCCATTTAACCAGATATTGATATCCTGCTCCGCGTTTTCGATGTGTGAGAATTGCTTCCACCTCAAACTCTTCTTGTCCGTTTACGAGATCAGGGGGTGGAGTAGTATAATTCGGTCCATGTGTTTCAGTTTCTTTATATGGCATAAGGAGTGATGTGTGAAAGACCGGATGAATGCGCCATTGTTTCGGTAACTTGAGCTTATATGTTACTGGTCCTAGAACTTGTTTGACTATAAAGGGTCCTTCTCGTTTAGGCGCTAGTTTCCTAGACTGATATGGGATATTGAGGTTTCTGTTCTCGAGCCATACTTTGTCTCCTTGTATGAATTTGACTGCCTTATCCCTGACTCGTCGTGCCACCATCTGTCTTGCTAGTTCATGCGCAGCTAGCACTTCTTCTCTAGCTTTTCGTAGTAGTTGTAGGCGTTCTTCGGCGGCGGGGTGTTGTCATTTTTTGTACAGCGGTTGGTAATGCAACGGGGTTTGTTCCGTACATGAGTTGGAATGGGGAGGCTCTAACTGAGTCATGATGTCAATTATTGTGAGCAAATTCGGCAATTGGGAGTAGTTGTTTCCATCTATGGGGTTCGTTCACACAAAATATTCGAAGGTATACTTCTAGTTCTTGATTAACGCGTTCTGTTTCTCCATCGGTCTGTGGATGATAGGCTGTGCTCATTCTGTGATCGATCCCTAGCGTCTTTCTGATTTCCTGGAAGACTTTAGCCGAAAATTGTGGTCCTCGATCCGAGATGAGTATATCAGGTAGTCCAAAGCGTTTGAATATTTCTGAGATGTAAAGATCGGCTGTTCCTAATGTGTCGATGGTTTTCTTGCAAGGAGTAAGAATTACCCCCTTCATAAGACCATGGTCCACCGTGACCAGAATTGAATTGTATCCATCTGCGATAGGAAGATCTGTAATGAAGTCCAGTGTTACTTGCTGAAAAGGGCGGGTCGCTCTGGATCCAATAGGCAGAAGAGCCGGAGTGTTTGGATGAGTATTCACTTTCATTTGTTGGCAAGTAGCGCAACCTGTAATCCATTCTTTGACGTGTTTATACATTCCTGGCCACCAGTAATCTCGTTGTAAAAGTTCAAGGGTTTTCATGTGTCCTGGATGTCCAGAGGTGAGCGATTCATGAACTGTCTTGACGATCTGTGTCCTGAGTGTACCATTATCCGGGATGTATGCTCTATCAATATATTGAATGATTCCATCAACAAACGCCCAGTCCTGGAGTTTGGATTTAATTGGTGGAGCACGTTGAGTTTCGATTACTTCAATAATTGTTCGTCCAAAGCTGTCGAGTGATGTAGCGTTCTTAATTTTTTGGGCAAGGTCTGTGGCGATGAGATGGATAAATTTGTTGTCTGGTAACATCGTCACATCGTCTTGAGCATCCTCGCCCTTCATATGATCAGGTCGGCAAGAAAGGGCATCTGCTTCGAACATTTTAGTGCCAGGTACATGTTCGATCTTCAAGTCGAATTCTGAGAGCATCATGGACCATCGTGCTTGTCGAGGAGTTAATCGTTGGGGTGACCGATAGAATAAAAGATTCTTATGATCGCAGTGAACCACTATGGAATGTGGCGATCCATGAAGTAGATGTTGCCATGCCTGTAATCCTTTAATGATTGCTAGTAGTTCTCTGTAAAGGTTATTGGGCTTTCTTTACTTAATCCCGCGGTGCGTCTTACACTGGACCAATTTTATTGGCAATGTAACGCATGTACAGGTTTGTAGTTAAGAAAGATCTGATTACCTAATTATTTGAAAGCGCGACATAAGGTCGCGCGCACAAGCGACAAAAACAAATATATACATTTTGCGAAGATGCGCATATGATTATGCGCATCGAGATAGTAGTCAACAAGATGACGAGGAGAGCGAGGTTCCCGCGAAGACGTCAGAGCCCTTACACCCTCCCCGACTAGATTGCCCCGAAGGTGCAATCTATAAATTTGAAAGAAAGGAGAGACAAGCTCTCCTTGGAAGGTGACAATGACGGCCTTGATCATTCAGCCCGGGCCCATGGGTGAGCCCTCGACGTCCATGCCGCCGAGTGATGCCATGAACTGTCTCGACCATCGAGGAGTGGAAACTCCTCCGGGCCAGCTCACGCTGGTGGGGAAGGGGCTCACCCAGGCGAGCATCGGAGCAAGAGGAGACGAGAAATCTCTCCTCTCAAAACCATTCGTCCTCCTCACCAACAAAATTTTTCCCCAATGCAAGTAGAGGAGGGTTTAACCCGCGCCCCTCCCTCGTCCAACGCAAACCGCCCGTCGTTTCCCCCGCCTCTCCCTCTCTGCCAAGGGAAAGGGAAAAAGGACCATGTACGACACGGACTCGGACTTCGATAGCGAGTACGAGGGAAGTGTCGGAGCTCTTTCTCTGTCGGGCGATGAGGAAGAGCTCGGGAAAGCGTCTAACAGTCAAGGCGCGAATTTGCCCAGGAGTCGCGATACGTGAGGGGGAAAGACTTGTCTTCTTCCTCTAGGATGGTGATAGATGAAGCGCCACTCGCCTCGAGAATCGGGGCGGCCTCGTCATTAAATAAGAAATATGAGCCTTCTGCAGGCTCCAGGAGGACGAGGGCAGGGCAATTCCCCCCGGGATACCCGAACCAATACCTAGAGGACCCAGCGTCCTTTAGATTGAACAAATTTTACAAGTTGGGGATGTTCGGGCATGTATGCTCGAGCAGCAAATTGTATTGGGACGGAGACGCCTCGTCTCTGTGGGCGAAAAGACCCACTGCCGGAAAGTGGTTCTGGCAAAACGGGAAACCCATGCAGATGGCAAGGGAGGCATCTAAGGTGCCTTTCGACCAAAGTCCAACGCTCAGCGATGGGCGGTCAAGGATGGCCACGATGACCGGGCTCCTCCCGTTTAACGATCTGTCGGAAGAACCCGACGTCGAGGGAAATCGCCAGGAGAAAAGGATTTCCTCGCGCTGTTCGGCGAGGAGCAACAATCGTTTCAACGTCCAAGATGTTACGGTGTGGCTGTTCCCTCTCGATGACGGAACCTCACCCAAGCGAGGGAACACACTGCTTGGTTCTGGTGGTTGGCTTGCCACCTCTTCGAGAGGTTGGGCCTCTTCAAAGCGTCCCTCTCGATTGGGCTTCAAAGAGGAAGGGTTAATTGGGTATGCTCCTACCCGATTTGTTCACAAGGGCGAGTACCAGCTCGATGATATAGTCAAGCACTTCTACAAGTGCGGACTAACGAGCGGAGACTGCGATTCCCTCTTCAGGGATTTTGCCAGAAATCACATCGCCAGCGTCGAACGGCCGCTCGAGCCCGACGGGAGCGAAGTCATCCCAGTCCCGAGGGTTTCAAGACCCTCCATGGCCCAAAGGAAGAAGCCGAAGGGGAGGAGAGGGAAACCTCTCGCAGATCGCCTCGAAGGAGGCAGAAATTTCGAACCGAGGACTGGCCGTCCAGCCCCCCTTATCACGAAGGACCCCCGGCGGGAGACGCTTTGCCCTACTCGACGCCAGCAAGCGACGAGCCACGCTCCAACCCGAGTGCGCAACTCGGCGGCATGGACGTCGAGGGCTCACCCATGGGCCCGGGCTGAACGATCAAGGCCGTCATCGTCACCTTCCCAAGGAGAGCTTGTCTCTCCTTTCTTTCAAATTTATAGATTGCACCTTCGGGGCAATCTAGTCGGGGAGGGTGTAAGGGCTCTGACGTCTTCGCGGGAACCTCGCTCTCCTCGTCATCTTGTTGACTACTATCTCGATGCGCATAATCATATGCGCATCTTCGCAAAATGTATATATTTGTTTTT
>JAEBUT010000030.1:401557-484537 GCA_020011035.1 Amanita subjunquillea
ATCGTAGTATTTGTGGGTAAGAAGTACGCCATTTTAGAGAATTGATCTACTACTGTGAGGATCGCATTATATCCTTTTGACTCAGGTAATGGTCCGATCAAATCAACCGATATATGTTTCCACGGAATATCTGCTATTGTATGGGGATTCAAGGGCACTGCTCGTTTTTGTCTGTCTGGTTTAACAGTCTGACAAGTTCTGCACCCTTGAATATATTTTTTAATGTCCTCTCCCATATTTGGCCACCAATATCCCCGTGTTATCAGCTCCAGTGTTTTTGCTATTCCCGGATGTCCTCGATCATGGTGTATTTGGATCACCTCCTCCCTTAATCTTATTACTGCTGGTATATAAATTCTGTTCTTCCATGTTATTAAATTCTGTTCCTTATCATATTCAAAACCGTCTTTTTTCTCTTTTATTCCTTTTTCCACTTGTTTGTCCATTGTCTTTTATTTACTTTTTAATATTTTTTCTAGTTTTTCTATTTCAATCTCGCTTCTATCCATCTTATAAACAATTCTTCTTTCAGTAATATTACATCTTCATTATCCTCTCTCCTCGTTCATATCCTGCTCTCCTGATAACAGATCGCTTTGGAATTTGATTTCCCTGGCCTATGTTTGATCACAAAAATTATACTCCTGTAGATCCATAACCCATTGTGCCTGTCTACGATTTAAGTTTTGGGGTTTACAGAAGTATGTCAAATTCTGATGATCGTTAAGATCTCGATTATCTCTTTGCTCCTTGAGATATTGTGACCATTTGATAAGGAATGCATGATTGCAAGCATTTCTTATCATATATTTCATAATTCCTTTCAGCTTCATTTAAAGCTCTGGAAATGAACGCTACTCTCCATATCCCATTTTGCTGTTGAGACAAAATTGATCCAACGCAAAGTCTGATGCGTCAGTTTCAATTCGGAACTGTCCTCCTTCGTCTGGTATTGCAATACCGCTTCCTCTGCAATTCTTCTTTTAACTTCCTCATGCTCTACTTGTTGAGGACCCCATTCCCAATCCTTCTTTCCTGTTAACTCTGTTAACGGTTTTGCATCCTTTGCAAATCCCTTCACAAATCGCTGTAAAAGTTGACGAACCCTAAGAATTGTTGTACTTCTCGTTTATTCTTGGTTCTGGCCATTCTTTACCGCTTTACTTTCGCTGGTCCATTTGTACTGAATCCTTGGTAATTATCATACCCAAAAATTCAATTTCCATTTATCAAAGTAACATTTCTCGGGTTTCAATGATAATTGGTTTTCTTCCAGCTTTGCCAAATTCGATTTACATGTTTTTATGTTGTTCCTTTGATTGAGAGAACACCAAAATGTCATCCATGTAAATCACCACCCATCCCTCAGCAAGTTCCTCCCGGAACAAGTCATTCATCATGGTTTGGAAAGTAGCCGGTGAATTTGTAAGACCAAAGAACATCACTAATGGTTCAAATAATCCTCTGTTCGTACGAAATGCTGCTTTCCATTCATCACCATCTTTAATTCAGATATTATTATATCCCCAACGGATGTCCATTTTTGAAAATATCGTAGCATTACTCAATTTGTCTATCAATTCTGATATTAAAGGTAATGGATAATGATTCTTAATTGTCATCTCGTTAAGTTTACGATAATCCTGTACTGGTCTTAAAGATCCGTCCTTCTTTTTTGACAAAGAAGAATGGTGATGCCATTGGAGACTTGCTGGGTCTTATCCGCCCACTTTCCAAATTTTCAGTAAGAAAGTCTTCTAAGACTTTCTGTTCCTCCCTATTTAATGGGTAGATCTTGCAATCTAAAGGGTTTGATCCTGGTATTAACTCGATTGCATGATCCCATGGTTGTCGAGGTGGTAACTCATCAAAGGTGGTTTTTTCAAAGACCTTGCAATGTGGAAGGTAGTGAGATGGTACAATCTCTTCTAATGAATGCTTAATTTTATTTTGAGAGGCAATTTCTGTGGCTTTAGATTGAAAAGCTCGTAATTGTAATTCCTCTTGTCCAATATGTATTGCTAATAAGCGGTCTCCTTCCCTCCCATTCATTTTGGTCAATTTCCTCCTCTGGTTCATTAACCGTTGATCCTTTCCAACATGATCCTGGACATCGTGAGAAGTTCAGCGTTTGGTTTTTCCAGTTAATCTCTGGATTGTGATATTTTAGCCAATTGTGACCTAAAAACATGTCCGTCTTCCCTAATGCTGAAACTCCGAATTCTAGTGACTCCCAATGGTCTCCAATTCATAATTTCAGTTCTACCATCTCTTCCAGATCTCCCCCCGCATTACGAGTTCCATCGGCATTAAAGACTGGGATGGACTTTGGCAATCTTCGTGTATTTATTCCATTCTGTTCAATGAATGTTTTGTTTACACATGAAGCTGTGCATCCTGAGTCAATCAATGCTTTTATCTCGAAGTTTTGTAGCAAGTCCTTGGTTTGTACTATGACTCCTACATCCATCTGTCTTTGTCCTGTTGTTCTGACAAGACGTGGTTTTGTCCTCATGTGGTTCAGATACCACAATGCGTCTTTTTCCGACATTTGATTCAATTCATGAATCAATGTTTCATTCACTTCTTCTTTTCGATTTTCCTTTACCCATGTTTTGGTATCTTTGATGGCTGTTTCCATCGGTTGATCCCAAATGTGTCTTACCATCCAAGGACCTGACCATGTAGTCAGTCTTTGTTTAGTTGCGCTTATGGGTGCATTTCTCAGACAATGTACAAGTGAACGGCATTCATATAACATCTCAGGTAATTTTACATGTGAATCCTCGTACTTTACAATGTCCGTAACTTGTGAATCAAAACGCTTATTCACAAGTTGGTTTGAAAACCCAACTCCTCCGCTAATTCTCTCTTCTCTTCATCCGTCAGATCCCTGACATATTCCCTTGCATTATTCCACCTCTTTTCCACCTGCTTCCCTTTGTCCTTCGACGGTGCCCTGCAATCCCGCTTCATATGTCCAACTTTTCCACAGTTGTAACAGGTGATCGACGCGCATCGACGATCTACATCCATCGCATTTGGATCTTTTGACGTAGACGCTGTCGCTGGTGAGTTCTGATTAGGAACCGGTCGATTTTGTTGCCAAGGCTTGTTTTGCCTGTTCTGCATGTTTTGCGCTGGCCTGTTTCCTCCCTGTGTTGTTGTTGTTTTTGGATACAACTGCTGTGCATCCCTCCAACTCTTTTCGATCGCCAATGCCCTATCATACCATCGCTGTAGATCTCCTTGCTGAGATCCATCAATACTCCTTGCTCCGTCCAGCATTCCAATTTCTACCACTTGCTGTCCTAACGCTGGGTTGAGACCTTGACGGAAATGCGTGACTAATGCAATTCCGTTATACCCGGTGAGCATAGCAACACTCCTGAATTCTACGATGTAGTCCTCAACTTTGCGAGAACCTTGTTTTAGAGTGCTGATTTTACATGTCGCATTGTCACGGGTTTCGGTTGTCAAGAAGAAATCTTTCATCTTGGCTTTGAGATCTTCCCAGCTATCAAACGGTGGTGGATTTTGGAACGGCTCTGCTAGCCATGTTCCATTTTCCACTCTGATCCCTTCTCTGCACTCCACATATGTCAACAACCTCCCGAGCTGTGTTATCAGCGCTTGCGTTTGTGGGAGCGGGTTTTTTACAGCTATTTCCGCCTCAAATTCCGCCTGCTCCATTGTTTTTGCTGCTGCCCAATTGCCAGCTCGGTTGTCCGTTCCTTTTTTCACCCTTTGCAGTATGATCATCATCTGCTGCTTCGGATCTTTTACTTTTACAAGATTGAAGTAACTTTCCATTGATCGTAACCATGCCGCAATTTCTTTCGGGTCACCTTCATATGCCTCTGGCATCTCCATTTTCAATGTTGGAACCGGTTTGCGAGGTGGATGAAGAGCAGTGTTTAGTTGGTTGATAACATCAGCCAATGCTCTTCCTTGTTCCACTCGTTCAACCGGTGTACATGCATTCCATGCAGTTGCACTTGCTGCATGTCCGAAAATGCCTACAGCTACTGTGATGAGCCCCACCATCGCCTGTATGATTGTGTTTGTGATGTCAAACCCGACCAAGTAATGTTGTTGGACAGAGTTGGGTCCTCCATACTCTTCCAAGATTTCTGCCGCTCCTCTTCCCATACTGCTTCGCTCAACATGGAATTTCGCCTCCCTTGCATTGAAGGTTACTTTTGCCATTGCGTCCGGGTCTCTCATATCTGCCTCGTATGCCGCTATCTCTCCCCAGGACGGATTCCTTGGCCATGCGAAGGCGCTCCAGTACTGTTTTTTGAATAGACGAAGATAGCACAGACCTGGTGTCTCTGGTCCGGACATACTGAATCCTTTAGGTGGTAACACCTTTTTACTGGCGTGTCGCACCTGCTGGTTCCACTTCGTAATATCGATGTAACTTGGTGGATGTACTGTTTCCAGCCTCATTCGCATTTCCTCCCTGAGTTCCTCGTTGAACCAATCGCCTGACGGTTCACCAAACCAGTTTGTCGTGAACTGACGCATGACTCGTCTGCCAGCTCCCTGAAAGTGATTTGATTGTACCACCTGCGCATAAGTCCACCTCGGGTAAACAACCTCCTCGTCATTCTTGGCCGCGCCAAGAGTGATCTTCTTCCACCAATAATCTTCCGCAAACTTATCAACATCTTCCCAGTCGTATGTCGATTCTACTCGTATCATGCAATTTTCCTCAAGTAAAATTTCATCACCCGGGTAGATATGATATACTCTGTTCTCATCTCCATTTCGCAACGCGAATCTAACATCGGACTTTCGTAGAATATGGGCCCATGACGCAACCTCTGCCATGGTTGGGTAACTCGGCCATTGGTACTTTGCATAGTATTTTGGTTCAAAAAGGTACATGTAACAATATCCCTTTTGTCGCCATGGTTCTGACGCCGTGCGTTTATAATGACCAGGTTTGCCAGGTAATTTGGCCTCAACTTTGTCTGCCCACTTCTTTATTCGCCGCGTTTGCTCCTTCAACGTCTCTTCACCACAAGCTGGTAAAAAGTAATCCAAGCTTAACGTTTTTCGGTTAAGCATCCCCAGTCCCTTGTAGTCTTTAGGCGTAACTGGCTCTGCTTTGTGAATGGTGTAAACTCGCTTTGTTTTATCGTATGGCGAGTACCATGTTGAGTTTGAATTAGTTTTATATTGCTGCGGCTTCATGATGTTGCCGTTCAGTGCATGCATCAATCGGTTCCGTTCCTCCGCTGACAGAACCAAGCCCTCGTGTTTCAACGTTATTATGTTCCAACCCTTTGTCAAGAGTTGAATGTTTGACGGTGTGTCAAACAGTGCTTTTCGGATTGTGGAGCCCGACTCCATGGTGTTCAATAAGTCTATCAACGTCTGGTAGTTTAGCGCCTCTTGACGCTCTGCCTCCTCAAGCCGCCGTTGACGACGCAGCTTCTCGCGCTTCTCCTGCATGAGCGCCTGCCATGCCTCCTCCTGTTCACGGATTGATGCCTCCTCGAGTTGTTCCGCCTCACGCTGAGCTTCACGCTGCAGCTTCCGTTTCTCTTGTCGCTGGTCCTTGCACCAACGATGGTAAGCCCTGACATGGGCATCACGTTGTCGCCTATCCACCACAGTGGCGACCTTCTCTACAACCTTCTTTGTGATTGCGCATCCTCGCGCCCATTCTGCCTCGAAGGCAACTCCGATTTCCATCAATGTCATGTGTGCAAACGGCAACACATAATGGAAAGTTTGTTCCATCATGACTTGATGAAACATGTGACGATGTGATGATAATGGTAGATTAGATTCGCTTAGGTAACAAATCCGCGGAATGCCTCGTGTAAGGCACGTGTAATCTGTAACAAAAATATTCAACTGTTTCTACGTCTCAGCACAGTAGACAACAGTCCGTTCACTCGGCTGTACGGATGACAATCTCAGTTGAGATGATGTCGGCAAGGGGAAGTCGTCCAATAGAATGACCTAAGAGACATGGTGCCCGGGACTTCATTGGGGTGTCCTCGTGCTCAGCTCAATAGAACTGATACGTTATTGGTATCCCCAGACTGTACACCCTTGATACACGGCACGTCAAATAGATTGTCTTCGTTGTCGACCAATGGCAAACAGGCTCGGGTTGTACAGGTGCACCTACACCTCGTAGAACCGAAGGTTCCTCCTGTCTGTTATGTTGCCTAGACCAAACGGTTTTCACTTGCCGCACTGTGTGACTCGCTGTCGCTGCCTCTACAGCCAAAGAGCGTTCTCTATCACACAGCCGTTTGTTGCCAAGAAGTAACGTGAGTCAATATCATCCAAGGCGTGGAACGATGTCGACGAAAGTAGATGAAAGTGTTCGCCTTGTGTAACGATGAGTAAGACGTGCTCAAAGTAACAGAGTCAAACGGTGAGGTATAAGCCTTACGATTATGTTAGAACGTTGTTCCACACAACCTCAAGGTTTGAGAAAGAAGATGAGAAGGCACTTAGTTGCTGTGTGGTACGACACAAACAATCATAAGGCTAAGGTACACTACCTACTAACCCCCCCTTATATACCTTTCACCTCATGTCTTCCATGAGTCAATCATGTGACCTATCCCTCCTGCCTTCCGATGACTCAGCCATCCTTGCCTTTGCTGACCTAACCCTCCAGTGGCTGTGTCCGTTATGTAATCGAAGAAAATAAAGAAATTAGAAATCGTAACAGAAATTCGACTTCTTGAACGCAAAATTTGCATTTCTTGAGTTTCAAGAATAAGTCATTTTCCTGTAGGCGATTCAAAACGCATTCTGTACACTCCCGCATTTCTTCTTTTGTTTTTGCACAGATCAAGATGTCATCCATATAGATGATGAGCCATCCTTCGTTTATCATATCCTGGAAATATTCATTCATCATCATTTGGAACGTTGATGGGGGAGTTGCAAAGACCAAAGAACATGACTGTTGGTTCGTATAATCCTCGATTGGTTATGAACGCCGCTTTCCACTTGTCACCCTCTTTAATTCAGACGTTGTTATATCCCCAGCGCAGATCAAGCTTGGTAAAATAATTTGCACCTTCTAGCTTTGTCATTAAATCGGAGACTAAGGGTAATGGGTAGGTGTTCTTAATCATCCATTCATTCAGGTATCGGTAATCCTGGCAAGGTCGAAGTGCGCCGCTTTCCTTCTTAGAAACAAAGAAAAATGGCAATGCTTGTGGTGATTTAGACGGTCGAATGTATCCCTTATTGAGTTGTTCCTTAATCCATTCATCGAGGGTTGACTGTTCCTTTAATGATAATGGGTAGATTTTGTTGACTTTCGGCGTGAATCCTGTTTTGAGTTCGATCGCATGATCCCCATGGGTGAGAAGATGGAAAACGCTCTGACACTTTCTTCTCAAAGGTGGCGTGCCAAGGCGTGTATTCGGAAGGTAGAACTATGCATGCTTCATCTCTTTTTGCTTGATGTTCAAGTGCCTGTGATGCCGATGTTTTTACCCTGATCCAATATTCGTCTTCTCCCCATTGTCGATTGTCTAATGCCATGTGCCAAATAGGTTTTGTATCTTCTGAATCATCGTCCATTTGGAGGGTCTTCTTTCGCCAATTGATTGTAGGATTATGTTGTTCTAACCATGGTATTCCAAAGATTATTGCTTGATCTCCTAGATTGGTGATCCATAACCAGTTGTTGTACGTCTTCCCTTCAATAGAGTAGGTGAGACAGGTGCGATGAGTGATTAACCCGTTCTGATTGATTGTCCCATCAGCATTCTTGACTCTAATCGGTTGTTTTAAGGGTTCCTTAGGTAGACCTTTTGATATCTGTTCGTCAATGAAGTTTCCTTCTGCTCCACAATCAATAAGAGCAGATATTTCAGCGGGTTTATGGGTCGTTTGCACAGTAATGGAAATTCGTTTGTTATTATTTGAATTTACAATTACAGAGTCGAGTGCTAACTGTTCAATGGTACTGGAGGTGTCAACCACTTTCTGGCGTCTCCTTCTTAAAAACCCTCAGATTCGAGCTCCTGGAGGGTTGCTTCGCATTCTTCCTCTGGAAGATCCTTCAACAGCGCCCTATGCGTTGGGCAGCTGATTTGTTCGAGGTCGTTTCCTCTATTGCTCTGATTGAGCGATTCTGTGGGGAGGAGGACTTGTAGGACAATGTTTGGGTATTCCCCTTGTTTGGGCAGTCCCTGGATATGTGCCCCTGTGTTCCACATCTGAAACACTTGCCAGTTTTTTGATATTCCTCCTTTTGGGCATCTGAAAGACGTTGATAGGCCTACCCCCGGCGCTGCAGGAGAACAGGCAAGTTGGGGGAGGTTGTTGTGCAGGTTCTGGAAGATTCCCAACACCCCGAGGGTGTCTGATGTTGATTCAGTGCGCGTGCTGTGTAACAATGGTGGCTGTGACGATGTTGACGCTGGAGGGAGCCCCCAAACGAGAGGGAAAGAGGGGATGACCAGCCCAAAACCAAGAGGAAAACTAACAATTACAGGGAAAGGAGGGTGTGTTATTTATTTTTGTGACTACGTGACAAATGTACTATTATCCATTATTACTAAGCATCTCCAATTTAGGCAGAGCCCCTGTCCACTGCTGTACAGAGCTCAAGCTCATCATCCCCATCCAACTTGAAGATCTGACCGTCCTCGGTCAGCTGCTGATGGCCAATGGTGAAGACTTGAGGACAAATTTGATAAACCGAGCGCAGCGGCGTCGGCATGGTGAGAGCGGGTCGTCAACAGCAGCAGGACTGGGCCGGCGGCGAACGAGGTGGTGGCGAGCGGGGTGCGTTGTGCTTACGACGGACGATGGCAAGGGCGGGGGCGGTCCGACGGCGGTGACGACGTGGCGGTCGAGGGACTGCGGCGTGGTGTGGACTGATGGACGGCGTGGGTACACTGATTGACGGTCTGGTCAAGGTACGGCAGCCATGGCAACGATATAAACGAGGTGGGACGGCGTTGTCGGTCATCGATCGGGGACGAAGGGCGGCACTGCCTTGAACTGACGGACGGCGTGGCTGTGTGGGCCAGCTGGGACGTGGGCGTTGCTTGGGAACGGTCGAGTCGTTAGCTAACAGCGTGTAGGCGGTGGCGTGAACGATTAACGTCGGTGGGGATCGTCTTGGGAACGGACGGTAAGGCTGGTGTTGGGAAAGCTGGCGTGGCCGTGGGCTGTCGCTTGGGAACGAAGGGAGCGGCAGGGCGCTGGCGGTGACGTGGCGGTAGATAAGTCTCGTCGTCGGTTGAGGGGTCCTAGTACACTGTAGTCAACTAGAAAATACGTGAACGGCGGATTAGGTGTTTGTAACAAATGCGTTGGGGTGCTGACAAGCTGTGGGGGCGTAAACGAGGGCGGTATAACGAGGGCGTTAGGTGCTGCGCGGGCTGAATGGCCTATACTTGATAAGTCCTGGTCGATGGAAGAAGCTGGGAGTCGGCGGCGGCGCTGGAGACAAGAAGGGTGCGGCGTGGGTCGCGTCCTAGATTGTAGGGCGCGGAAACAACGGCGGCGATGACTGGGCTAGAATAAAAAGAGCACGGGGGCTCTACAAGCGACGCAATACGAATAAAACTGAAAACATAGTCCCCACCATCTTGGTGCTAAGACTAACACTGATAAAACTGATTGTAACCCCACCATCTTGGTGCTAAGGTTACCGCTGTTGACATAAAATTGGTGCGATGCTTGTTGAATGGGCGCTGATTCGAAACTGACACAGGGTCGCTATCGAGGGATTCCGTTGGTTACGAGGGTCGGGGCGAGGTGCGCTACACGGGGCGGCGGGCTGGTCGTCGCACGTGGGTGTCTCTGGCTTGTCGATGACATAGGAATTGGCTTCTGGTGAGGTAGAACGGTCGGCTGAGGGCTGTGGTCGCAGTGCAAATGGGGTTGCTGCATGTGACGAAGTGCGGTCATCGGCATGTGGGCGCGTTACACGGGAAAGTGGGCGCTCGTGGAGAAATGGGTCGGAGTGGTCATGGCGAGATGGGTTGTTGGCTGTAGGGGTCGGCTAGAAGGCGAGCGTCGGGCGACAAGCATGGAGGTGGGCGCGAGGCGGGCTCGTCACGCAATGTGACGGGCGCTCGTAGCTAAACTAGTCCGAGGGGGTCATAAACGAATGGCGGCGGTCGTCAGAGGGCTGTGGGCGTTGTAACTGAACAAACACGAGGCGGAGGTGAGGTTGAATCGGCGTGAGGTGTCGGCGGTGTCTTCCATATCAATGTTTTGAATCCCCTGCGGTGGTCACCATTATGATAGGCCTACCCCCCGGCGCTGCAGGAGAACAGGCAAGTTGGGGGAGGTTGTTGTGCAGGTTCTGGAAGATTCCCAACACCCCGAGGGTGTCTGATGTTGATTCAGTGCGCGTGCTGTGTAACGACGGTGGCTGTGACGACGTTGACGCTGGAGGGAGCCCCCAAACGAGAGGGAAAGAGGGGGGGACCAGCCCAAAACCGAGAGGAAAACTAACAATTACGGGGAAAGGAGGGTGTGTTATTTATTTTTGTGACTACGTGACAAATGTACTATTATCCATTATTACTAAGCATCTCCAATTTAGGCAGAGCCCCCTGTCCACTGCTGTACAGAGCTCAAGCTCATCAACGTCCTGTGCTCACAGCATTGATTCCCCTTGATCCTGACGCAGAGGGCTTCTGGTCTCGGTTAAATTTGAAATGCCCCTTCATGTCTCCTGATCCTGATGATCAGTTCATCAATTTCATAGTCTCCCAAGCATTGTGCAGGCGTTCTGTGGCGTTGTAGGCTGTCTCCATGCTGACAACTGCAGGGTTTTTAATGATCTTTGCTGCTACTGATGCAGGGAGTCCTTTACAAAAGTAAATGTGTTGCGCCATGAACCCTGTAATTCCGGTGGAGTGTATGAGCGATCGGAATTTCTGAATGTAGGCAGGGATGTCGATGTCTCCGCCTACTTTGACCTTATCTAGATCATTCAGGGTCCTAGCTGCGCTATCAGATTCTCCCCAGTCGCTCAAGAATCGTCGTCTGAAGCTGGGGTAATTATCCCAAGAAAGCGTGTATGCGCTTTCTGCTGTTTTCCCTTTGGTCACTTCTGCTGCTTCCAATTCTCCTTGAAGATTGGCTTTCCAATCGTCTAGTTCTTCCCCTAGGTGAAGGAGAACATATTTGATTCGTTTTTTCGATGTTTCGAAGCGCCCTTCATCTAGATCGAATACGTCATCAAATGTGTTGATGAAATGTTTCGCTTTAGAGTGCTGTCCTTTGAATTCCTTAATGGAGATTCCCTTTATCCCTTTCGGGGATTCTTCTTTGTCGTTTGACATGTCCTTCTGTTTCAGTTCTGGTGTTTCAGGTTTTGGGTCCTGTGTTCCGGGTTCGTGTTTCAATTCTGTGCCTTGTTTCAAGCTTTCTCCTTGTTTTGATTTGTCTCCAAAGGGATCTATTTCGATTTGCTGTTGTTCTCTGTATTCGTTCCACTTGGTGATTGTCTCCTTATCGAGTGCAAGGAATGTGAAATCTCCAAGTTCTTCGTTGACTCGAAACTTGTGCCACCAAGTAAGTTCAGGTTCGGTGTTTGGAGGTAGGAACAGTTGATTGTCCTCATCGTTTTCTTCGTTGTACCAGTGAATCCAAATTTCTCCTGGTAATTTGTCGTTGTGTTTTCCTTCCTGGTATTCTCCTTCGAAGAGTTCCTCTGGAACCGGTAGGTTCTTTCTCTTTGTTCATAAAATGTAGCACCAGACCTTGTGTGTCGTAGAAAAGTAGACTTCTCTTCGATTAAGGTAGTACTTCTGTCTGAAATGAACAGAGTTGTTCGGGGGTCTGATCTGGGAGTTCCTGGTATCAATGGTGTCTGGCTAGTGACAATGCACTGAGCGGTTCCTGAGTTCCAACTTGTGTTACGGACAATGCCCTCATCATGGTTCGTTCTAAGTCAACAGCGACAAGCAGAGTCTTGGTCCGCTCCCAGCCACTGGATGAATGTCTAGACGCTAAGTCAAACAATGACGAAGGTCTTGAGAACGATAAGAGAGAAGAGCGTTCGAGTCGATCGTTGTTGAGAGCAAAACTCGTCTAAGTTGGAACTAGAGTTACTCTACTGTACATGGGGTTTATATATGTTTAGAGAACAAGGGAAACTATAAGAGGAATGAAACAATAACTACCTAAGAAAGGAAATGTGAAGGTAGCTATGAAAGGAGATAGCGTCCAGGCTGTACAGTGCGCAGTTAAGGAGAATTGATGGATATGAATCAGTCTACTGAGACAGGAAGATGAAACAAAGAAAAACTGTAACAAAATTGGCCAAGTTGCCATCTGAGCAGTCTCAAAGATGGGATTGACATTGCTCAGAGATCTCGCTTTGAGTGAAGGGAATGTTCTCCATGACTAGTAGGCCTGTAATTGATATCAAAAAAGAGCTTTGGAGAGGAAATGGATGCAAACTTGGTTAAGTGACACGATGGTGACAATGTGACTGCGCGTGGTCAAAGGGTTCGTCGGCCAATTCCGTCCGGATGAGAGACCCCACTTGCCGAGAATTTAGTCATGGCTGCTCCAGCCTCGTCATCATGCTAACTACCCTCACTACCAACTTGTCCCACCAGGACTGTGGCAACTGGTTCACCACTGCCACCAATTTTAGGCAAGAAACAGAGAATTCCGTGGTATCTCGGCCATATCTGTGCCGGATGGAGGACCACATATCTGTCGACGCCGCAATTCTGGACAAAAATCACAATAGAATGGCCTCCTTGGCGCAGTAGAGAACCGGGCCGCTTTCCTTTCACGAGGTATATGTACTGATATTTGACCAAGATCAAGAACACATCCTACTCCCAGGAACAGGCAACTTATACGTCGACGGAAGCTTCATATGAGCCAAATTTGCCATTCTCGCTGTCAGCCCCAGAAACTGAAACTTCGGCTGCGCTCTCGGTCTAGACCCGGCGATTCGCATCACATACCTACCACCCTCTCTCCAAAAAATCTTCCACGTCAGGCTACTGCTCCAAAGCGTGGATAAGGTGCCTGTTTCGGACGAAAAGATCGTGGTCAAGCCTTTCGATCCACCCTCGCCCAACATGAAGACTGATACGGGTGCGAGCGCGAGTACCAAGGCGCCCGAGGGTTCAGGCAGTAAGATCAATGTGGCGCAAGGAGTTGTGGCACAGTGGGGAGATGCAGCGGAGGATGGGGACAGCACCGGCAACATTGGCTGGAAAAGATGGCAAGTTGTGGTGGGTCCACCAGGTCCCCTCACAGGTGAAAATCAATTTGTCACTGTCGTGGGAGGTGGCGGCGCCTGTGCAGGTGTGAATTTCCGATTCCTGAGGCGCTGGATACGTTGAAAGGAGATACTCGACTTTGCTTGGTATGGATCCCATATTTTATCTTGTTTGTATTGTTAGACGCGTTCCATCCAACTTGTGAGGTCCCTTGCGTCCACGTTTTGAGATATATTCGGACATACAAAGCCTCGGAATGCGCGTGCATTTTGACTTGGGCCAGCTTTGTTTCTAAGTGTGACATGACGTAGCGTATCTCTGCACAAATGTCATCATCATCGATAAAAACACTGGCAGGCTATACCATACAGACGCGTCCGGGACATCAAGCGTCCAACTTACAGACTTGGGCTGGGCGTGGAGTACGATATCAGTCAGACCAGGTCCAAATTGTCAGCCACCGCCTGGCGGCTGTCATTCCGACCAGAAAGTCCCCACCACTCCCACATCCGCCCTCTGTGATATCTTTGATATCTCATGTCTCATCGCACTGCCATATCATTCTAATACACTCCAATAACCGTCCAATACACACCGCCATGCGATTCGGGAGGGAAACTCGGGGCTAGCAGGAGGGGGAAGGGCGTGTGCTCTGGTCAAGCCGTGTCTGGAACCCTTCTGTGATGCCTCGAGGGCGGGAGTAGAGAGTACGAGCCCTGACCCAGTTCGTCACTACTCGCTCTCAGCCACGGACATGTTTGGACAACTATTTTGGATACCTTCGCGAGTGTTTCACCTCCCATCTCGCCAGCGCACTTCTAATTCACCATCTTGATAGGGTTGGCGTATCGCATAAAAACCATAAAACTCAAAAGAAAAGTTGCAGATCGGTGCCGTGCCTCTTTAAATCACCTGTTTCTTTTCATCATTTGCGTTTTAGATCTCTTCTCGGAAAATCTGAAAATTACAAAAAAAGGCGAAAAAGAAAACCCCCCAAAAAATCCATAGAGCGCTGGCGCACATTTCTCCTCTCTTGTTCTAGTCCGCAGATCCGTCATCATTTCTCTTCGCTCGCGGCTTGGCTCTCTCGATACGCTCATAGACTGGACGGACGTCAACTCCAGGCGGACGGTCCCTGTATACCCTTCAGCCACAAAACCTGAAAAAAATTAAAAATGAAAAAAACCTGAAAAAAAGTTCAAACTTATAAAAACCTAGGCGAACTGCCGCACTTTTTCAATCGTTCTTTCTTGCTTCTCATCCGCCGGCCCAACTAACATTTCCAGCTTGATGGTGGCGAACGTCAAGTGAGGCGGGCGAAGGCGCAACAACTTGGACCAGAGAAAATTAGTTGACGCCGAGGGGCGAGGTTTGATCGCAAACCTTTGTTTTCCATCATTGGGGTGTTGAAATCGTTTATAGATCTTCGCATTTCTTCCTTTCTTTCTCCGTTGATAGATGACTTTTCTAGCTCATTTGCGATGAACATCAAGAGAGGCGGGCGGCGGCGCGCAACAAGCCACAAACCGGAGCGGTTCAGTTAAACAAAGCCTTCCCTTCTTTCGGCTTGACATAACTGACATTTCTAGCTCAATGACGGCGAACATCAATAAAGGCGGGCGACGGGGCTCAAAATGTCAAGAACCGGAGCGATTGGGATGAGAATTGGTTGATGTCGAGCCAAGTCTTGTTCTTGTTCTTCCCCGTCATCGGCACGCTGAAATCCTTTATAGATGCATTGTTATTTCTTCCCATCTACATTAACACGGCTAACCGTTCCAGCTAAAACATGGCGAACATCAAGGGAGGCGGGCGACGGCGGGGCGCGATAAGTTCGACCAGAATAGTTGAAATGAGAAGTTAAGTGCTGGCGAGGCGTTTTCCCTTCTCACCGTCATTTAGCGTTCTGAAATTCTCTAGATGCTCGCCTTTTTCTTTCTTCCTCTCTATTGGGATAGCTGACCTGTCCACGTCAGGAGAGGCGGGCAACGACGGGTTGCGACAAGTCATGAATAGAAGCAGTTGGGATAAGAGTAGTTGGCGTTGAGCCAGGCTTTGTTCCCCTTGTTCTCCGTCTTCGGCATGGCTGAAATTGCTCAGCAGCTCGTTTCTCCTCTTTCTTGGATCACCCACCTCCCTTCATTCCGATTCGGACAATGCTTGATTCTCCCCTCACGATCACTATAACCCCCCAAAGTTCTAGAGCGCTGGCGCACATCTGTTCCGATTCAAGTCATCTGGGACGACTCGCGAAGTCCCAAAATAAAAATAATCAAAGTCACGAAAACCCCGAATGCGCCTCGTTTCTCCTAGTTATTTTTCTACTTTCTCTCGTGGTTCGACTCTATACACCTCATAGACCGGACGGACGTCAACTCCAGGCGGACGATCCCTGTATACCCTTCAACCAGAAAACCTGAAAAAAGCGAAAAACAGACGAATCAGGAAACAAAAATTAAAAAATGTATCAAACATACTTTTTTCTATCGTTTCTCCCTTCCACTTGCGTAGCTGACTATTCCAGTTCTATTGAGGTGAACGTCAAGAAAGGCGGGCAACGGGATAAACATTCCACGAACGAGAACGACGTTAGGTTGAGGCTCTTTTTCTTTCTTTCGCCGTTGAGATAGCTACCCTTTCTAGCACAATGACTGCAGAGGCGGCGACGCCGAGCAGAGCGATTGAATATTTTTCCTTCCTTTCTGTATGCTAATCTCTAGCGCTCGCTTTTTCTTCCTTTCTCCGTTGAGACAGCTGACGTTCTAGCTAACGATGTGAACGTCAGAAGGCGGGCGAGGACGGCGCGCAATAGGTCACGGAATAAGATGAAGAGTAGCTTGGCATTTCACCCAGGCTTTGTTCCCATTCTTTTCCGTCATTGATGTCGCTGAAATTCCATAAGAATAGGAAGCAGTGCAAAGCGCGAAGACAAACCATTTCATCATCACAGGTTACCCGCAGTCTCTTGGACAACAACAGTTCCGCGTGAGTCCTGGCCAGGCTCATCGCCGGAACGGGAAGGATGGGGATCGTTGAGGATCAGTCCTGGCCAGAATGGCACTCGACGATTCCTTGACCCATGCATTCCAGGATCTTGTGGTACTGGTAGATAGCGGTAGATAGTTCCCGGGGAAGGTGGAGAGGTTGTTTAGCCTCTCTTCCTCGTGCTCCCTTGCCGTGGGCCCTGGGCTTAGACCTTATGGTCGACCAAACGCACGTTAAATCAACTGACAATGAGATTGGTAGAGCTCTCACTCTGGGTGGTGTCTCGTCTACAACTCCTTCCGTTGGCTGAAGTAACTGGTTGCAAGACAAGTTATTCTTCACGATGATATTATGGATACCAGGTTGCACTTGCTTAGTAATCGATGACTCTTCTATGCCGTGACGAGTGTGTCAACAGTAGGTGTCCGCTATGAATTTGGCCGTTGAACAAGGTGACGATGATGAATCTGACAACAATGCTCGCCTGAGAACGCTTTCGGGGCCCTCTACGGACTCGTCAGCCTCAGAAGCCGAGGCTTGCGATACCGCGATATGGATGCGGCTGTGGGCAGGGTGGATGATATCGCAATAGTAACTTTATGTAATTTACAGCTTGCATCCAACATTAATCTTATCTCTACTGATCTTTGCCTTTACCATCCTCCCTTCGACTACATACCATGGTGACCTCTGCGACAGACAAGCCAATGCGTCAACGGATGGAGGAATATGTCCGTTCCCTACAAGACGACATCGTTACGGCATTAGAGAGAGTGGATCCGAACGCACCACTCTTCATTCGAGACGCGTGGCAGCGCCCCCAGGGTGGCTCAGGCCAATCCTGTGTATTATCCAGTCCCTTTGAACAAGATGGAAGCGGCGCGTTGCGACAACAATCCACGATCATCGAGAAAGCCGGTGTGAACATTTCCATCGTGTACGGTACCCTCCCGCCCGCCGCCATCAAGCAGATGCGCGCAGACCATTCCACAATCCCCCTTCCTGAAGGGCCAGAAGGCCTCCCCTTCTTCGCCGCTGGTCTCAGCCTCGTCATCCACCCCCGCAACCCGCACGTACCCACTGTCCACGCTAATTATCGCTATTTCGAGATTACAGAACGCGAGATTCCCAATGGTAATGGCAACGAAAAGCCCCAAATCCTCACATGGTGGTTCGGCGGAGGATCCGATCTCACTCCGTCCTACCTCTACGAGGACGACGCCGTGCATTTTCACGCGACGCTGAAGAAGGCATGCGATGCGCATGGACACCAACTCCACCCGTCGTTCAAGAAATGGTGCGATGAATACTTCCACATCACGCACCGCGGAGAGGCGAGAGGCATCGGTGGGTTATTTTTCGATGACCTGCACGATGGAGAGCATAAACGCCTGCCTACGACGGCCGACCCCAGTACTACTGACGCGTCAAAAAAGTCTCGACCTCGAACTGCGGAAGAAATCTTCGCCTTTGTCCAGGAAGCAGGAAATGCGTTTATCCCTTCTTACCTCCCCATCCTCACGCGACGCCATTCGATGCCTTTCAATGATCACCAACGGAGGTGGCAGCTCATCCGCCGAGGCCGTTATGTCGAGTTCAACCTCGTCATTGACCGTGGACCAAGTTTGGGTTGATGACGCCTGGGGGAGGATTGAGAGTATTTTGATGAGCTTGCCAGAACTAGCAAGATGGGAGTACATGTCTGAAATGGGACAAGATGAAGCGACGGAAGAAGGGAGGTTGGTAAAGGTCCTGAAAGAGCCGAAAGACTGGGTATAAAGATACGAAGAGACATGTATTGTTCCATTCTTACGACAACAACAAGTGTACAAATGAACATCTGTTCGGCTAGGGTCAGAATAATCGCGCTTCAGAGTTGGATAAGAGCTAACCATTCAGAATACTTGTCCTCTGCGCGTATAGAGGGCTTCATCGCCTCCATCACGGTACTGACCCGTTCATACACGGCAAAGACAATCGCCTGCCCTGGTGCTACCCGTAACACGCGGGGCGTGATGCCCTTGTAAAACGACCGCGCACCTTCTACTCTCCACATATCAGCAGCGATAGCCTTGACACGCTGGAAAGCCGATTGTCCCGCCAGGCCCGTCGACTTTTGTAGACCTGACAAAAGGGGTCAATTCTTTTTTTTTTTGCGAGTGATTCAAGCCAAGATGACACACGAGTCTTGATGGTATCAACTGGGGCATTAGAGAAAGGACCCATGGCTCCCGATATCAGGCCAATCAACATATGCTGGTACGATGGCAGTTCATCAAGTCCGGGCTGGAGATAATGTCCAAACTTCTTGAGTTCTTGATAAACCGTAAAATTGGCGCCTGAAAAAAGGAAAAAAAAAAGAAAAAAAAAAAGAGACAAAAGTCAATGACCAGGTTTCAGTCATGATAGGTGGCAAACCTTGGTTCGTGGCTTGGCGAAGAGCGGTGAGCGAGACACCGCGGTATAGAGTAGCAACCCCCTCTTCGCGAACGATAGTATAGACTGCATGTCCCGCATTTCTGTACCGCGGAGCGTCTAAAGGGTCTGCCAAAGAATGTTGCTGAGCCTGCAGCCGGATCTTGACGACCTCCATGGGTGTGACAACGGCAACGGCCTCGGAGACGCCAGCACCTAATCCAGCTGAAACCAGAATATATCAGTATAGAAAGACGAGGGTCGGGCCACGCATACGTGCCAATGAAGATGTTTCCAACGCTCGTCTTTCCCGTACTTTTATCGGCTAGCCAATCCTTGTATGTCTCAAAACTTGCGAAGCGAATAGCCATCTTGGGAACGATGCCGGACAAGACAGCTCCTAGGCCTTTGTACAGCGCGAGGGGAGTTTCGCGTTTCACAATGTGCATCCCAGTAGCGATGAACCCTCTCCCTTTCGTCTAGCCAATGTAAAAAAAATTTTAAAAAAAAGCAAGTTGACTTTTTGGCCATACGAAAGCGACGTGGGACTCACTCCGGGCGTTCTCCCCGATCTGGACAACTGCATGCGCACTTTGATGGTATCTAGAGGCTGACATGCTAGCTAAAGCATGATTCAGAAAAAAGGAGAGAATAGATGTTCACACCAACCATCATGGACGAGAATAGGAGATGAGACGTACAGCTTCGCATGCGCCAGCGGTTCCTCCGGCGATAATATGGGTGGAGAAATTGACAGGCTTCTTGGCGTTTCGCGACATGGCGATAATTATCGTTGTAGAAGCTAGACAACCCCGTTAGTATGGGGCTTATGTTGAGCCGTCGATCACATTTCGCGGATCCAGATTCACCTCCTATCCCGGGCCCAACTGCGCTACAGCCTAGAGACAATCCGTTAAAATAACTTGTATGGGCTCAAAGGAAACGGGCAATGCTCCTCCAATTGCCCAGAGCTGTGCTCCCATTGATACTGCCACCCAGTCAAAACAGAGCTTTCCGGCCGATTCCTGCAAGCATGTGATTATAGATAATATCCAGAACCGGCAAACAGACATGGCGGGCTCGAAAGGGCAATAACTGGATATTGTAACAACAACACGTACTTTATGCGACGACCACACGTGTAAGGAACACACACAAAAAATCACAATCCATAGCTTTTTTTTTCTCTCATCCTCATGAAAAACCCCAACTTGGCTTTCTCACCGCCCGAGTCCATCTACATGCCATGCGTATTTCGGTGGCAATCTTATCGATACAAGGGTCAAGATTAACTTTGCTGCTGCGTTGATTCGAATATGGCGCGACTTTGCGCGAATAGCTTCTGCTGGGCTTCATGCAGCTCCGCTTCCGTCATCCCGGATTGGTCCCATTTGGACACTTTCTTCTCTCGATCCTTTGAAGATTCAGTTGGTCGGCGCATTCAAACACGCCATGTCACCAATACACACACACACACACCTTCAGTTGTTTCTTATGGTCTTTCAATACATCCTCAACCTCCGTCGTGAACGAATCAAAACCTAGACGCTACAATAGTTTTGAACGCGTCACGCAGAATATGATATCAAAGATACAAACCTTCAAGGCTGAAATGACGTGCTCCGGCGCTATCGTCTTCTTGGATTCTTGTTCACAGATCTCATTTGCTTCGGCTGATATGAGGTGAATGAACTCTGAAAAAGCTAACTTGAACAACAACAATTTGTAGAAGGAGCTTGGAATGCGCTCACCCACGCAACATTCTATCACCAAATCGCGTGTTTCTTTGGCGCATATAACGTTGCTGGGCAACAAGTCTGTGGTGGGAACCATTTAACGCGATGTTAAAGATTAGAGTACGGTATGTCTGTCCCGACCTGCAATCATCTTTGCTACCGTCGCCTTTGGCAGAGAGAGGTCATCATCTGGAGGTGCGCCTAAATGCCCTCCATGATCAGACATGGTTGATGGATGCTTTGTCACACAAGGTCTTGGTAAATAATGCCAAACTCTACCTGACTGTATACATATAATTAAATAGAATCAGAACGGATAACCTTAAAAAAACATGGGTGAATCGACTAACTGGTGCATTTCTGCTTTGGCATGTTCAACTTCAGACGGTCCTAAACTCTCCTTTCAATGAACTACATGAGCGATGCTGACGAGAAGTACGTGATAAGGAAATCCTGCGAAAGCTATTGAATTAATGATATACAGCTGACCCTGTGGTTCTAGTTACCGGTATGCTCAATTGAATGGACAAGGAACGCGATGGATATAATACCCCCTACTTGTTACATCGGTCTTCCGCAATATGCCGCCGATGCTGTGTCAAGTGCACAACATAAAACCACGTCTCAGCTCTTTTCCTCCTGTTTCTGCTGCTACTCGGCGATGGGTACCCATCCTTCCGAACAAGATATTCTTGACACACTTCGCTCAGTCCGAGAAGCCAACTACGGGATCGGTAAGCATCGTTTGACTCCTTTCCCTTCCTGTGTTCGTTGACCGTTTATCGTATCAGTGTCGTTATGCACCCTTATCGTCTATGACATCCTTCTGACGTTGTGTCACGAGGTGAATGATGCTTCTCCGTTTGACAGGGTATGAATGTACTGATCTTGATTTGCAGAAAACATATATCTGGAGGTAAATAAATGCACCGAATACGAATAGAACACAACCATAATAACGGAATCTTGTCAGGGAGAGATGGTCTCTTCCAAAAATCGCCTATTTGTGTACTCGGTACTACGCCGTGGTGTATTTTGTGTAAGCCACAAGCAGCCCGGCACACTTAATTCGATGGGCTGACATCGGGCTACAGAACGGCAACCGCATGTGAGTTCGCCGATAAAATGCCGTCGTCCAGGGTGGTCACTCACGGGCGCAGTTTTGCTCAGCCAGGACAACTCGCTCAAGGTACGTACATATGTCGGAAGCCTCCTCCCACTGTCAAAGCCCTCTCATCACCCTCTTGTCATGGCTAGGCGTAAGTTTCTACCATTTGGATAACTTCGTTACAAACTGACGTCTCTTGAGGTGTTCGCGCTATTATGCATGGGCAGTGATGTAAGTTACCTTCTTGAGATGCACGGCCCGCTCAATAATGACCACTTGTGTTGGCAGTGGAGGTCCCATTGTCTTCATGACGCTTTCGAACATCGTACTCGCATTGCGGGTCTATGCAATTTATGATCAAAATCGCCATCGTAAGTGGTTATTAAGGACTCGGCAGGGACTGAATAACGTTGATACTTGTCAGTTTTAATCCTCCTTGTCATTCTATTGGCCGGTACGTCCATGCGCGCTTCTGCAATAATTGAGTCCAGATTGTCTTTAGGCCAATTCATAGCAAGTGTTTTGTTGCTGTTAAACCCTAAATCTGTTAACAATGGAATAGACAGCGCTATATGTAACAGTCGTGATAGCATTGACACCGGCCAAGAGTTCCTTCCCTGTTGATGTCCCATTCCAATCCGGTTGCCCCATTCCGAGTGCACGCTTCCAGATGGTAGGATGGTGGGTACCCATAGGTTACATTCGAAGCTTGCCGATCATCTGACAATCTGTGTTTAACATGGACAGGGTTCCAAATTTCGTTTTCATCAGTATGCCTCCATTTAAACTCACTCACGCGACTCTAACGACCAAAAGCCACCCTGTTTTTGTTAACGTTATGGAACTTTATAAAGTCCATCAAACAAGCTATACGTACAGACGCCGCCCAAGATTGTCGACGACGAATGTATCGGCATATCCCGCCACTGCTTCGTGCGCTTGTGAGGGATGGCACTGCACATTACATCACGTAAGGTTTAACCATCTTAGATCTTGTTTTATCTAGGGCTGAGTTGGATTAGGATCGTAGGTAAGCTCGGTCATCATTTTTTTCGGTGCAACGATTCTGACCCACACAGTTGCACAAATCGTAACCTTATTCCTTGCAATGTCAAAGCAAGGGAGTTTCAGGTTATTAGCTGGCGCGTAAGTGCTCGCTGAGACCTTTTCCAGACCGCTCACTGTTCCTCTATCATAGATGGCTGGTAGCCATGTATTCTATCTCGGTACTTTACGATCGCCAATTCTATTTTCCTTGTATTTACTTCATCTTCACAGACATCCAGACTTATCTTGCACCTTTGCGTGTTTGCAGCACGACAGCAAGGATGCACTTCTACGTGGCATCCAAAACTGACGTGCGGAAATATGACTTCGATAATGGATGACTTCGATGACTTCGATGAGGAGTGGTAGCGGTTTTTAGCGTTGACGTTAAGTCACGCTGACATTGGGTCATACCTCGAAGAATAGCGGCAAGACCGGAAACGCCAATACACGCTAATCCGAAGTCACCGCATATTGCTGACTGGATGATGCGTGCGATAGAATCTGTAAACGGTGCTAGTTGTACCTACGCTATATAATTCAGATAGTTGTGGGATGGAGGTTCTACTACGCCACCTTAGAACTGTGGATGAAGTGTTTAGTATCTAGATAAAAAGGGAATGGTTCCTCCACGGGTCCGACTTGGCAGGAAAGTCAAAGTTGATGCTGACACGTGGCGCGCTTTTTTTTATTTTTATTTTTGGACGTGGCGCGTACAACTCGCATCAATGCTTGCGGAGAATGCCTGTCCTTCGGCCTTTCTTCGGATATATCCAACCTTGACAGAATTAATCGACTTAAAACCATTGACACATGCTCATAGAACTCGGAAATGTTCAATTCGACAGTTATTACTCCCCCAACCTTTCTCAATATTGCGAAACGCGTCTGGAAATCCGAGCCTGCATATGGGTATTGGTAACCGCATATGATACTCGTCCGCGGTATTCGGATCTTATGAAACGAGGTACGTGCTAAACTCTTGCATGTTTCAACGGGGGTTTAAGTATCACTGGTCCATTCTTAGTGTGCAGGATCCGTGTTTTTAAAGTTCATCCGTCGGCGGCCGATCATAACAATTTGAACTTGTAGGAATGGGGTAAGAACCGGCGGAAGAAAGAAGATCGACACCATTCTAGATTAAATGTAATTCTACGTGCAGGTGTAGTAGTGTTACTTTCTCTGCACGAGACGATGCTTTTTATTTTTATTTTTGACAGGTGCCGTCGTAGCCGCATTCTCATACAATGAAATGGACAAAGCGCGCTTGCTATGAATACATTTCTTCCCACTGCTACATATGAGTGACTACGCAGGCGGATTTCTCGAACAAGAACTTGTTGAGGCGCTACGCTTGCTTCGCGCTGCCAACTATGGGATCGGTCAGTATCATGTGTATTCCTTTGCACTATGGTTTTGAAAATGACTGTTCTTAGTGGCCTCATGTACCTTTCTCGTTTACGACGTGGTTTTGACCATGGGCCGTGAAGTAAATCCAAACTCTGATAGTTAGGGCTTGGTGTTTGACCATTTTCTGCAGATATCTTACATCTGGAGGTAATTATCAAAACATCGTCGCACCACGATGACCGATTTCAGTATCCATGTAGAGCAGAATGGACTCTTCCGAAAGCCTTGTATTTGTGCGTTCGATACTATGGTGTCGCTTACCTTCTGTAAGTCGTGACAGCATAGTAGTAGGCGAGCAGTGCTTATTGACGATACTGTTAGGACTATGACTGTGTGTGAGTCCATATGCGACGTTACCATGGAACACTGTGATCAATTAATGTCGGTATAGTTTCGTTGAGGCAGAACTCATTACAGGTTAGTTTTTAATGTGCATTTTTGCAGGCATCATCTGACGCAATCTCCTTGCCAGGAGTAAATATTAGCATATGTTATATGAAACTTTGGCTAACATAACTCGAGCTGCCAACACTACTACGCATGGCTCACGTACGTTAACACCCACATATCATTAAGCCGAAATCGACTTACTTATAACACTTGTAGTGGAGGGCCAATCATATTTACGGCGATCTCGAACTCGATACTAATGTTACGCGTACACGCACTCTATAATCGAAGTCGTCGTCGTAAGTCGGGACTGGGTGATCTATCAACCGTATATGAGCCAACCATTCTACAGTTTTAATATTCTTTGTTATTTTGCAAGCTGGTAAGTTTTTCCGTGCTAGATGGAGAATCTGATGATACCTGCATTCCATTCCAGCCCAATTTTCGGTTTGTGTTCCCCTTTGTTACTCTAGTGGAAAATTTAACGTCAAGTAGACCGAGCTGTTCTCGACGGTACGGATTAATTCAATGTTGATCATTCTCTCCGCGCCTCTCGGCCTACCTTTTCCTGGATGTCCTGCTCTGGGGTATGATCCACGTTACACGTTAATCGCATGGCAAGTGTGGTTTACTATATCTTATCCGTTGCACTGTAACAATCCATCGCAGGATCCCTAACCTACTTACCGCCGGTACGTGTACCTCCTGATTGTATTTACGTGGATTTCCTCTGAAAGCACTTATACAAGCCATTTTATTCCTTATGACGCTATGGAACTTTTTAAAATCGGTCAGAGATTGTTTCCGCAACACAACTTCTCGATTCTGGCATTCCACGCCACTTCTCTATTCGCTTGTCAGGGATGGAACAGTGCATTTCTTCATGTGAGATTATTATTCTACATTCTTGACAAATTAAATTAATATATCTGGCAAGGATCGTAGGTTTGTCCTCGGTCTTTGGATAATAGACAAACATGGCTCAGATTGATGTGCAGTTGCCTTGGTCGTTGTATTGATCCTAGGCTATGTTATGCAGGGTCCCCTTGGCATTTTGGTGAGCCCGTAGGTGCTTCTAAAATCTGGAACTTCAGGATCTTGACTATCTCCTCGATAGATGGATGATAGCCATGTACTCAATATCGGTACGTCGTGGTACCGCCTTGAACTCCTGCTTCAATCTCGTTGTCGCCATAGACTTCAAGACTGATCCTGCATCTCCGCGTGTTCGTGGCGCATCAGCAAGGAAGTACGCCGACATGGCATGAAACATTTTCGATAAGGATACCACCATCGTTGATTGAACGTGCGACGCTGTCCCTGGAAAATTGAGCACCGGATGGGTCACACGAAATAAAATAGAGTTTTTTGGTCTTGACGTCGAAGGGGTAAGTGCGTAGTCAAGAGGTAAAATTGAGAAGATCTTCAACCCGTCTTCACAGAATGTTATATCCGGCAAGGTCCTTTTCATACAGCCGTCAAATTCGGTACCGCCTTTGTTGTCCTGCGGCGATGCTGGGTCGTATATGGGGAGGTAGTGAGTTCACAAGTCTAAACTACCAAACGTGCGAGACGGCACAGCCAAATCCCATAAGTAATCCCCGTTACTCCTATCCGACTTGAAAGGATAATCGACCAGTAACCGTCGACACATGCCCATAGAATCTAAGTTAATCTATACGGCGTCCCAAACAGCCACTCCCTCAATTCTGCCAATGGCAACGTTAGTCTGCGAATGATGACCGCAGATGATATCTGTCTGCGTTTGGATCTCCTGCACATGGCTATTGATGACTGCAAATTATGCAAAAGTCATCGATCACCACCGAAGAACAGTTTGAACCTGCAGGCATAATGAACGATGAAACACATGTGAACTGAGGTGGTGAGACAGATATCCTTGGTCGCCGCGGCCGAAATAAGTTTACTTCTGCCGGAGTCGCATGCAGCACACCTAAAATGCACATAGACTTGGAGTGCCTAGCTGGTGCGATGTCAAGCACATCAAACATAGCACTGATATTTCCCTTCGACGTGACGGCGGAACTCTGAATTCTATTTCTGGAGCTGGGCTCAATTTTGCACTTGGTTCTTCAATTTGGGTCGAAGCTGTTGACATGGGTTGTACTACAGCTGGAACAACAGCTTCTTGTTTTTGCACGGGCCACAACGCGCTCAAGTGGCAGTGGACGATACAAAAACGTCGAAGGAGACAATCTATCCCAAAAGTGGGAGTTGCGAGGGGAACGTCTTTGCACTCCTGAAACATCACATCGAGTTGATGAGAGCATAAAGCGAGGCATACAGTGGCCATTCGGTCCATGGGCGCAGACTGGTGAAAATAGTTTCATAATAGCTGGGTCCGCGTGTGCCAAGAGGAGTATCTGATGCGCCTACATGTGTAGGGGCTGTCGCGAGTGGAAGTAGAAGCGGTTGAGGAGAAGGGGGCGTAAATCCGCGACACAAAGTACCAAAGTCCTAAAACAATGATATCAAGCTTTCAGTAACAACCGTGCGAGATCGAGAGTATAGTGTAATCGAGGTAAATACCTTTGCCGTTGATATTTTGAAAAGTGGACCCCAAAACTAGAATGTTCAATTCAAAAATCACCAAGCGGCAAATTGAGCAAACTCCTCAACTCTCGAGCATTGCTAACGGTAATATCGCATCCTAGCTTTGCAACCAGGCACTCCATCAAAGATGGGATCTACTCATTCATGGATGCAAGTCGACAGCGAGCGCAAGTTTCTGGCAAGGTGCCCATCCCAAGACTCGATAATGGCCAATACAACGTCCAAGTTCCAATTATCAACAGTTATCCTCTCCGACCAGTGCGTTGCGTCGTCGCAAACAATGATGAGAGGAATGGCCGGTGGGGGTTAAATGATCGAGTCCTGGAATGCATCCAAAAATCTTTGAGGCATCACTGGCGCGTATTTTCAAAGTTGCACATTTGAGGTGGTTCATTCGGCGGACAAACGCCGGAACAGCGGATGTATATCTATCCCACATTTGAAAAGTCCCTTGGAGATACAATCCGTCCAGCGCAGGTGCATGATAACAGTCGATGGCAAATGTCTTGAGGAATCGGTGCCAATCCGCTGGGTTTAGTACAACCCGAAATCACTAATTCTTCCAAGCGCGTCATCATGGGCATCTGGGCGATCAAACTATGGGCCGTGGCACTGGTAAGTTGGAGATGGAGAGTAGTCAGATTCGACCAGGACAACTTGTAATAATCACTTATTTTTACGCGCTCGAGCACGGAGCGTCTTCAAAGAGGTCGATGAGGTCCAGTATTGCTCCCTCCGTGATGGGTCAAGACGTGTCAAGCCCGGCGTCGAGCAGCTTCTTCACCAAAGGTGTAACACCCGCCCCCGTCCCGCTCACCGTTCGTCCTCTCATTCCTTATTGTTTGTTCTGTTAGCATCTGACATATCATTCTATATTTAGCGTCGGTTGTAATATAGTCGCCCGTTTTGCACCTTATGTCAGGATTCGGATTGCCCCTTGACCACGCATTTCTGCTCGTCAAGATCGAACGCCTCCGCTGGGGCGACCGTTTAGCTCAACTTCTTCCTGGAGACCTCACAAAAGGTCAAGCGAACGATGATTCGTTCCTGCACTATCCTGGAAATGCTTGAAGGATATTTGGATATCTGGTCAGAATGTAATTCATAACATTGTCAAGGTAAACTTGCCTTGATCAATGACCAGGCGCAACAGAAGGAGTTGTAGATGAGACACTGCCTAGAGTAAGGAGCTCTACCCAACATCGTAAATTGATTTTAGCGTGCGTTTGGAACTTTTGACAGCGCTCTCAACTACGTATGTCGATCGAAAAAAACCCCGCCCCCTCTTGTTTGATAACGAAGGGGATGTAATAAGAGGCCAATGACAGTGTGTCGCTATGCCTCTGTGCACGAATCTGACTCTGAGTCTTGGCGTACAGTCTCTTTGCCTTAAAACCGTTGAGTGCGTCATAATCCGAGACGGACGATGAAGATTCCATAACTCATAAAATGTGGCTTCCATCTTCGTAGTCGTGTTGATGCCTATCAAAAATTTAAAGAGTGAATCGAAGACCTTTTCTCTCTTCCTCGACGAGCATATCAAAGGGGATGTAAGAAATGTGAGCCAGTTATCACGATCAAATGGATCGTTGATATTTACCATTTGCTCGCAGAGGCTCTGGTCAAGACGTTTCAGGGCCAGCGCCGAGCAGCTAATGATGCTAGAGCGCCAGGGTCACGATATGAAATCGTATGGATATCCACAGCCCTGCAATTCTGTTGGATACTCAGTCGAAATGTATCCATAATATCGCTGTCAAGAAGAACTTGCCTTGCGACCAATTGCACTTCAGCCAACGAAAGGAGTCGTAAACGAGGCATTGCGTGAGTAAGGAGCTCTACTGTAAGTTGAGTTTAACGTGCGTTTGGTCGACCATAAGGTCTAAGCCCAGGGCCCACGGCAAGGGAGCACGAGGAGAAGAGGCTAAACAGCCTCTCCACCTTTCCCCGGGAACTATCTACCGCTATCTACCAGTACCGTAAGATCCTGGAATGCATGGGTCAAGGAATCGTCGAGTGCCAGTCTGGCCAGGACTGATCCTCAACGATCCCCACCCTTCCCGTTCCGACGATG
Organism: Amanita subjunquillea; assembly: GCA_020011035.1. Taxonomy (NCBI): domain Eukaryota; kingdom Fungi; phylum Basidiomycota; class Agaricomycetes; order Agaricales; family Amanitaceae; genus Amanita; species Amanita subjunquillea. The sequence continues at coordinate 430,508 of JAEBUT010000030.1, forward strand.
AGCCTGGCCAGGGCTCACGCGGAACTGTTGTTGTCCAAGAGGCCGCGGGCGACCTGCGATAGTGAAATGGTCTGTCTTCGCATGTTACGCTGTTTCCTATTCTTATGGAATTTCAGCGACATCAGTGACGGAAAAGAATGGGAACAAAGCTTGGGCGAAACGCCAAGCTACAATTCGCGAAGCATTGCGCCCGTCGTCGCCCGCCTTTCTTGACGTTCGCCATCGTTTGGCTAGAAAATTCAGCTGCGTCAACGGAGAAAGGGAAGAGAAAAAGCGAGTGGCTAGAGGATTTCACCATACCAGAAAGGGAAGCGAACAACTTGTTATGCCTCGCCGTCGCCCGCCTCTTTTGACGTTCGTAGCCATTGTGCTAGAAAGGTAAGCTAACTCAACGGCGAAAGAAAAGAAAAAGAGCCTTATCCTAACGTCGTTCTCGTTCATGATATGTTTTTCCCGTCCCCCGCCTTTCTTGATGTTCGCCGCAATAGAGCTAGAAAAGTCAGCTACGCAAGTGGAAGGGAGAAACGATAGAAAAAAGTATGTTTTATACATTTCTAATTTTTTTTCCTGATTCATATGTTTTGCGCTTTTTTCAGGTTTTGTGGTTGAAGGGTATACAGGGATCGTCCGCCTGGAGTTGACGTCCGTCCGGTCTATAGGGTGTATCGAAAGAACCGAACCACGAGAGAAAACAGAAGAAGAGGGAACCGATGCGCATTTGGAGTTTTCGTGATTTTAATCTTTTTTTTGTTTAGATTTCCGAGTCGTCCCGGAATGACTTGAATCAGAAAGAATGAAACCGACAAGACCAAGACATGTGCGCCAGCGCTCTAGGGCCTTTTCAGGTTGCGAGGAATAGTGGCCAGAATGACCCGTGTCTGGAACAAAGGAAGGTGGCTGGTTCAAGGACGAAAAGAAACGAGCTGCTGGGGGATTTCAGCTACGCCAAGGACGGAGAGGAAGGGTGAACAAAGCCTGGCTCAACACCAACTACTCTTATCTCAACTGCTTCTATTCATGACTTGTCGCAGCCCGTCGTCGCCCGCCTATCTTAACGTTCGCCGCTATTGATCTGGAAAGGTCAGCTATGCCATTGGAGAGGAAGAAAGAAAACGGCGAGCATCTAGGGAATTTCAGCACACTAAATGACGGTGAAAAGGGAAGACGCCTTCGCCCGATACCTAACTACTCATTTCAACTATTCTCGTCCAACTTGTCGCGTCCCGCCGTCGCCCGCCCCCCTTGATGTTCGCCATGATTAAGCTGGAAAGGTTAGCCGGGTCAATGAAGATGGGGAGAAAGAACAATGAGCGTCTATAAAGGATTTCAGCGTGCCGATGACGGGGAAGAAAAAGAATAAGACTTGACTCGACAGTAACCAATTCTCATCCCAATTGCTCCAGTTCTTGACTTTTTGAGCCCCGTCGCCCGCCTTTATTGATGTTCGCCATCATTGAGCTAGAAATGTCAGAAATAAAGGCGGTTTTGACTAATTTCCAACTGAACCACTCCGGTTTGTGACTTGTTGCGCGCCGCCGCCCGCCTCTCTTGACGTTCACCGCACATAAGCTAGAAAGGTCATCTATCAACGGAGAAAGAAAGAAAGGAAGAAGTGCGAAGATCTATAAAGGATTTCAGCACGTCAATGATGGAAACGACGGGGATCAAACCTCGCCCCCGGCGTCAACTAATTCTGCTGTCTTCCGACTTGTCGCGCCGTCGCCCGCCTTACTTGACGTTCACCACCATCAAGCTGGAAATGTCAGCTACGCCAGAAGATGAGAGAAGCAAAAGAGAATGATGGAGAAAGAACGCCAGTTCGTCTAGGTTTTATACTTTGAACTTTTTTTTCGTTTTCTTTTTCGTTTTTAGTTTTTTTAGAGTTTGTAGGTGAAGGGTATACAGGACTATCCGCCTGGAGTTGACGTCCATCCGGTCTATGAGCGTATCGAGAGAGACAAGCCGCAAGAGAAGAGAATGGATTTGTGGACCAGAACAAGAAATGTGCGCCAGCGCTCTATAGATTTTGGGGGGGTTTTCTTTTCGCCGTTTTTTTAATTTTCAGATTTCCGAGATGAGATCTAAAACGCAAATGATGAAAAGAAACAGGTAATTAATAGAGGTACGACACCGATCTGTAACTTTTCTTTTGAGTTTTATGGTTTTTATGCGACACGCCAAACCTATCAAGGGGTGAATTGCAAGTGCGGCAACGAGATGAGGTAAAACACTCGCAAAGGTATCCAAGAAGTTGTCCGAATATGCCCATGGCTGAGAGCGAGTAGTGACGAACTGGGTCAGGGTTCGCGCCCTCTACTCTCGCCCCCGAGGCATCACAAAAGGGTTCCGGACACGGCTTGACCAGAGCACATGGCCTTCCACCTCCTGCTAGCCCCGAGTTTCCCTCCCGAATTGCGTGGCGGTGTATATAGGACGGCTATTAGGGTGGATGATAAAGTTGTTCATCGTGCATGGGAGTTTATGCAAGGAGCTATGAGATATCACAGATATCACAGTGGGTGGATGTGGGTTGGGGGTATGGAGCGGTAGGGACTTTCTGGTCGGAATGACAGCCGCTGGGCGGTGGCTGACAATTTGGACCTGGACTGACTGCTCCACGCCCACTGGTCTGCTGACGCGCCTAAATCTGAATTCCATACTGGTTGGGATGCTTGATGTTCCGGACACTAGCCTATAACCAGTTATTTATTGATGATGATGACATTTGTGCATTGGAGAAGTAGCGTCATACTTACGAGAAACAACCTGGCAAATCGTAACCTGCTACAACACAAACTCCACACCGAGATATAACAAAGATACCCAGATGACAGTATCCTGGAGGCCTAGCAAAGCTGAAGTAGCGCATATACCCAGTTAAAACCTGGATATGGACATTCCGTCAGAGGATAATGATTACCGACGACGACGCTGGCATAAATCATCAATACAAAATGAAGTCCGAGGCTTTGAACGTCCGAATGTATGAACTCAAGGCACCTCAACGGCTTGGATGGAATTCGTCGAACAATACAAACAGACAAGGTATAGGATGCATATCAAGCAAGGTCAATCACATTCACATTTCCTATCCAGTGACTCAATCGGAAATTCGCACCTGCGTAGCACCCGCCACCTCCATCCGCAGTGATTTTTCGCCTGCGAGAGGACCTGGCAAACCCTCCATAACTTGCCGTCTTTACCAGCGACCGTTGCCTCACCGACTCCTACCGCGGTCGCCCTATCTTCTGCTACATCCCCACACTATGCCACAACTCCTTGCAAGCGCGCTAGTTGCTCCCCGAACCCTCAGGGCGCCTTGGTACTCGTGCTAGCCCCCGTCTTGGTTTGGACGTTCGGCAAGGATAAATTGAAGAGCTTGTCGTTTCGTCCGTCGACATGGGCGCCTTGACTTGGGTGCGCTGGAGGTACGCGGTGATGAGCGTGGTAAGCGTGACATGATGATGCCATATTGTCACATCACACATGGCATTTTTTTTTTTTTTTTCCGCATAGAAATCCGTGTTAGGATGTGTACTACACAATGTAACCTACTTGCGTCGCTGACGCTAACTAAGATTCCGTACGTATGCGACGCTGCCGCAGACACACGTAGTACGAAACAAAAAGAAAACAAAAGTAAAAAGAAACATATACGTATCAAGTTGACACCACAACTAATAACAAAAAAAACTATTCAAAATCAATATCATGAAAAGAACCCGCTGTAGGATTGTCTTTCAAAAATTTGATAACAAGTAAATAATTACTCGGATGAAACGAAAAAGATTGCATAGAAGAAAAAGAATGAGAATAACGTAAACACTTACACATGATATGTTCCCGCGACATCAAAGGAGAGGATGGACAAACGCGACATTGAAGATTTGAAGATGGGAAAAATTTAAGCCTAAAATCTGATGACGGCATATGTCCTGTAACGAGCCGAACAAATCTGCTAAATGTCTTGATTTTGTTATCGCATGCCTGAATAAAACGATATCGATTTGGTCCTAACGATGGTGAAACCGGTTTGCATTTCGAATTAAGCAAAGGTAACCATGAATTGTTACAACCGCGTTGAAAACGCCAAATAAATTTCCACGTGTGAGCCATGAGTTGTTTGTAATGATGAAGTTTGTCCGATGATGTGACAAGTCGTGCCGTCTTCAAAAAGGAAGATTGCCAAGGAATATGGACAAGACGATCCACCGCTTCATTAATAGAAATACCAACATGACTCGGACACCACGAGAAAGTGATATGACGAGAAGGATCATCATGAAGCCAAGCTCGCAGTTTGGTAAGGGCAGATAAAGAAAGAAACTGATAACTCTTGACTGACACGTTGAAAAGTGCCATTAAAGCTGCTTGACTATCCACCAAGACTGTGACATGACCGTTAACGTTCGCTGAGAGAAGGTGATGGAAAAGACCATCAAGCGCCGCAATTTCCACTTCAAAAGCAGACTTTGCATGAACGTCCCAGACTTCGTGTACTCCCGAGTCGCCTATGAATCCTGCACATCCAAATTCCTGAGAAAAAGACCCATCCGTTGCGTAAAGATGAGAAGAGATATGCCATGTCATGACTTGTTGACGAAAAATATCAAGCCATTTGATAAATTCCCTATTGTCACCTTTCGGCGGATGTTGCAAATTGACCAAATGGACTCGGGAAGAATCTAATAAAAGATTCCCCGGAACGTTTTCGCTATGCGTAGAACAAAATGTTTCTTCTACGTTGGACGCAACATCGAATAAAACAGGTAAAGGATTCCCTGCAATTCTCGTTTTTCGCCTAGATTGAATGGACAACGGTTTCGAATGGCACGGTAGAACTTGGAAAAATAGACGAAGAACTCGAAGGGGATGATGATCATTAAGTCTAGCTAGACGAAGACCAATCTTGCGAATGAGAAGATCGCAATAGACTCGAACAGGTGGGACACCTGTTAAAACCTCCAACGAAGGAAGAGGTGTCGTACGAAAAGCTCCACCGATCCAAATGAGACCTCGACGCTGAGCCATTTCTAAAAGTTTCAATTTCGACTTCATGCCTATTCCGTTTAATTGATACCAAAGTCCTAGACCGTACGACATAATCGGCCAAATACATGCTTTGAAGACTTGAAGTCGCCGTTTGACATCCAATCCCCGACATGCGTTACCTATCATGCGCAAAGCGTTAATAGATGACATAGCCTTATTAACATAGAAACGAATATGAAAATCAAACGAAAGAAAAGGATCAAAATAAAACCCAAGATATATCCACACTTTCTTTGAATGAATGACCACTTGATGACCGTCTGGATTCGTTAATTGAATACTTGACGAATATACCTGTTGTTCAAAACTTTTGTCAATAGAGAAAAGGACTACATAATTATCGTACGAAAGAAAACGTTTTTGTTTTTGTTTTTGTTTTTTAACTTTATTGTTTTTGAATACTCGAAGAAAAGGAAGAAACGTAAAAAATTCTGTTTTATCCATTTCGATCTTGAATCCTATTTTAAGCATAATCGAAGCAAAATCCGAATACCATTTCTGTAAAATACGAATGTTATTTTGAAGAGAAAAAGAAGAACATAAAAGAACACAATCGTCAGTATAATTGACCAAGGCTTTGTTATCTGAAAAAATTAACGGAAAGCAATGACGAAGAACCGGTGAAATCAACAAATTTAATGCAATAGGTGATGCCGGACAGCCTTGTGGAGCACCTTCTCCAGCCGTCATGTAATTGCTAGTCGCTCCCCAAACGAACTTCGTCATTCGACCAGAATAGAAATTCTTTGTTAGCTTGACTAATTCTAAAGGAAAGCCTTGTTTCTGTAGCATAATAGCCATGACATCGCTTTGAAGAGACGGAAAAAATTGAGACATGTCGACGCCCAGACAAGATGTAAATTTTCCCGCCTGCCGTGCTTGATGAACCCAATTGACCATAAACAATCCAGCGTCAAGAGTTGAACGTTGTTTGACCCCTCCAAATTGAAGCGGATGTAGCAAATCAAACGCCATCGCATCATATTGAAGGCGAGATGCAATAACTTTTGAGAAAAGCTTTCCTAAGCAATTCAGTAACGCAATCGGACGATAACTTTTTATTTTGGAATAATCATCCTTATGCGGTTTAGGGATGATGATCGTTTGAGAATCTTTGAATTGTTCTGGCCAAATCCCCTCCGAGAATATTCGATTAAACAGAGTTGTAATGTCATTTTCAAACTTCTTCGAATGAAACAACACCTTAAGAAGACGCCAACCGATATGATCCGGCCCAGGAGCTGATGTGTTTGAAGTGCTTTTCAACAAAGTGGATAGTTCGCCAGACGTAAACGGCAACCATGACCTAGTAGGTTGATCAGGAAGACTGTGAATAAAATCCCAATCCACCTGACGCGATGATTGTTGACCAACAAATTGACTATGAGCCGTGTCAAATAAATCTGGTATAGATCGAACCGGATCTCCATTAGACTTTACAATTCGAGGGATTTTCGAAGGCGCGCGCTCCTTGGTCCATTTCACTGCTCCCCACATTTCCCCTTTAGCCACCAAATCATCAATTTTATCGTCAAAAAATTCCCGTTTAGCTCGCTGAGTGGTCCGCCAAAAATGAAGACGATGTTGACGACTAGGTTCACGATCATACTGAGATTTAGCCACCGAACATTCCTCGTTCCACCACGAATTCGGTCGCGAATTCTCTTTGGGCACAATGGCATGATCGTTCCAAGCGGTTTGAATGTTCTGATAAAGTGTATTAACACTAGATGTGACATCTTCTCGTAAAAAATCGGAGGCTAGAATGGCGGAAACAAAAAGTCCTTCCTTGACGGAGTTTTTTGGCAAATACGGAGCCTTTGGACATAAAGGAGCGCAATCGATATCCGTAAACCGTAAAGTCATTTGAATATGATCAATTTTGGGGCCGGAATAGCTAAGATGAATAGAATCCATGCCCGACGGTAATTTCGCCCAAATAAGATCCAAAACACTCGGCGTACAACCTTGACGATAAAAAGTAGGTACCTGATTTTCGTTAATGCAAAATAAACCGTTAGCGACCATTAAATCCATAAGAAGAGTAGAGCGACGATTCTCCTGCATAACCAAAATATCCCAAATAGACGAATGTAAGTTGAAATCCCCCTGTAAAATCTTCAAATTTCGTACTCTATGAAGATTCGACGTTAACGAGTCTAAAGCAGACCATGATGACGGATTGCGATAAAAGTTAATAAAATCAGAAGAGATACCATTAAACTTGTTCGTTAATGAAAATAAGAGAATATCCGAATGATTAAAAACCGTCGTATTTGACATAACCATGTACGTAGAAAGAAGACGAATATGAACATAACACGCTACCGTCGCACCTTTATTATGAATGATCATCCATGCCGGATGTTGTGGACCACCTCCCATAGGATTACCCTCCGGATTGGTAGAGCTTTGAACAAGTCGAAGATTCTTGATAAAAGGGAATTCTTGAATAAACAAAATATCATGTGTTGATTGACACGTCGTTAAAAGAATTTCAACTTTATTGAAAGATTTGCCCGCATTGAAAAAAAGATAGCGCATTTGAAATGCAATGTCGTTAGATGATTCTATAATCATAGGGCTAGAGACGATTCTCCCGCTAGTGGGACAGTGACAGTAGAATCCGGAATGGCACGAATTCGATCAGACTGATCATTGAGAAATTCGAAATATGTTCGGCCTTTTCGATGAGATAAATGGGCTTTACGAAGGTTCGTCATTTTCTCCGCATTAAAGCGAATCTTGAAATAAGGACAATCTCGACTATTAGCCACAAGATTACTGTCTTCTCCAGTACCTAAACAATTTGCACACGTCACACGTCTACAGTCGACGCCACGCTTGCATTTACCACAATAAATGTGATGTTGATCGGTAGAATGTCTCCCAGCACATTTAGCGCAGATATGACGATGAGAAGGACAATTGAAGGAATTATGACCCCATTGTTGACACGAAGAACATTGAGGAACTGGCTGATTAAAAAACCACTTAAGACATTTTGACATGCCTCCGTTGATACGAACAAATGAGTAACAAAGAGCGTCCGCATTCTTTCCGTCTTTTGTATCAATGATATCCGCTAAAACAGTACCATTCGCTCCAAGTTCAGAAAAGCCTTTGGCCTTGATCCACCGCGGTGCTCCATAAAAGCGAACATCTTGAAACTTCGGATGCGATTTGATGTCCTGTAAAACTTGTTCTGGAGTGTATAGATCGCCAGTCGAAGTACGAGTACGAACGCCAACGAATTTAATGGCGGACGTGGTTGGCCGATTTTGAATAACTGCTTCATGTGCAGCAATGTGAACCAAATCTGATAAAATCGAGTTTATCATAATACGCTGCTCCCCCGTAATACCAATTTTGCATTTAATGACTAAGGAATCACCTCGCATAGATCGCCTAGCAGAAATAAGATTATTCGCTCCTTCTGGATCAGCCGAAAAAGTTTCCGAATAGCGTGGCATCCTACGAAGACTGTTATCAATATTCAGGAAAAGTTCGTCGTCTTTAGCCAAAGTAAAACCCGGAACCAGACAGGTTGGCGGAAGTTGCCAAATAATCGCATTAGCTTCTGTACCACGAGCTGTACAACGCTTAGGACGAGATTTCTGCGCTAGAGACCATCCTTCAATCGAACCAGACGCTACAGAGGAACCTGACACAGAAGAAGCCGCTTTTGACGCATAAGAAGGTTTTGCTGACGATTTTGCTGACGGTTTTGCTGTCGATTTTGTGTCTACCAAATTTGCAGCTAATTTACGGGCTTCATCAGACGGCACCGCAATGACTTCAGTGATGCAATTCGCCAACTTGTCGACATTATCTAATAAACTTTTCGCCTGCTGAACAGATTTGACAGCTACAGATTTGACTGATGGAACAGAAGCTTTTGTCGGACGAATGCGTAAATCAACGCGTGATTTGTCCTCAGACGAAAGTTTATTTGCCAACAAAGATTGAAATACCCGAAATTGACCAAGAGTCAATGACGGCAAAGCCGCAATAGCACCCGCCTGAAAGAAAAATTCCTTGACCGGTGCGCGTGTCTCCTGCGGAATGTTTTGATACGCCTCAATGTAAGATCGACTAGTTCGAGCTGCGCCAAACAAATCCTCAGCTATACGTTGTGGAACATGCCAGCCTTCCTCAGTTTCCGTACACGCATCCAACATTTCCTGAAAAATCGTGTCCGGTTGCCATTCTTCACTACGCTCCCGTTTATTATCACTTTGAAGGCTCGTGAAAGAAGCCATCATGTCTCGCTGCTTCTGACGATTCTCCTCCTCTATGCGCTTCTGTAAATTAACGAGCGCGGTACGTTCTTGCAAAATTTGATGATCCAGTTCAGCCGCTGCCCTGGCTGCTTCTTCCGCTTTCTTTTCCGCCGCTGCCTTATCAGCCAAAGCCTTCTTCTCGAAATTAGCGAAACGTTCCATCTGAGCTATAAGCTGCTTATTAACTTGATCCCGACGGAGTTGTTCCTCATTACGACGTTGTTGTTCCAGGTTCCTACGGTGATCTTCTTCTGAAGCCAAACGGGCTTGTCGATCAAAACGCTCTTGATCCTTTGCTGATACCAACGACGTCATGTGAACATCAGGCTCCAATCCTTCCTCATCAATCCTGCCAATAACGGTACTAACTCCAGTAGGCGGGATACCGTTGCCGGTATCCGAGCCGTGAAGTGTCGGGTGGACCAGCGAACCCCCACATTGGGCGTTGACTGATCCCGCTCCTTCCACACGCAGTGCGGTAGTCACTTCCGAACTCTCGTTATTATGTAAAGACGCAAAAGACAGTGCAGGAAAGACGTCCGAATTGGAAGGATGAGCTCTTAAAGCCAAATCATTATTATTAACCACATAACTTGCATGTGTAAGATTCGACGTAAATAGACGTAAGTCTTCACCATGAATGTCAGGATTTTTATGACCATGAGCAGATAACCAAGCCGAACACTGTTGAAACCCAACTGGCCGAATCAGAAGAGACGGCGACCAAGATCGTGATGACAAAGATGAACTTGCAGACTGTGAATTAGCCAAGGCTAGAGACGGGACGGAAGCAGGTGGGCCGAAAAGACTAGACGAAACACGTTGACGATTCAAAGAAGCCAAGTCCAAATCGTTTTGAATATTCTTGTAAAAATTGAGCAAAGCAGTACGTTTCGAATGACATTCTTCCGGAGTCAAAGGACACGACCCTAAAGAGTGATCATGCTGCAACCACGCTTCACGATTATGGTAAATATGTAATTTGGCATCACGTGTTTCTGGAGAATAGTTTAAGTAACATTCCCTTTGGTAACGACATGCCGGTGATGAAAGAATACAATTTTCCTTGGAGTGTATATGATTACTCCACTCTGTGATCGACCGATGAACATTAATTGCCATGGTGTAGTCCGCCGGACGTTCAAAAGATGGTTGAGTTGAGGAAGAAGGGATATTCTTCAAATGAAGGCCTGTATCCGAAAGGATCGAAGCTGGCGGCGCAGATGCTGGACGATGAAAAAAAGTGTTGGAAGAAACATAGCTGAGCGGAGAGCCCTGGACCGGAGTGGCTGTATCATCAGAGCCATCTGAATCAGAATCATGCCCATTATAATCCAAGAAATCGGACCTGTTCTCGTGAGCAATTGAGGTAGAACGTTGTCTAGAAAAAACCCCAGTAAAAGATTGGTCCTTGTGCTTATGGCAATACTTCGAATAAGAGCGTAGTTTACACCTGGCGCCAACACTCGTGACGCCAGCACATTGACCAGTCGAATGAGAACCAGCACTATCCGCAGTAGCACCATGAGGACCACGTGTTCCCAATAAGGCAGCCTCAGGGCCTGCAGCATCCAAAGCAAGAGAAGCAAATCTAGAGCCAGACTCTGTGTCTGCCCGACCTGCCAAAACACCATTGTCCGAGCCAAGCTCAGAAACAGAAGCACTGTTGGAATAGGAAACCAGAGGAAAAGAAGGCGAAGACTCCATAGGAAACGCGCTAGGAGTGGAGAAAGGGGAAAGATGGAATAGAGGAGGGAGAAAAAGGATAGAGAGAGGCGAGGGGGTTGTGTACAATAGTAACCAAAAGAAGAATGGGAGCGGGAGGGCTCAACCGTACTCAATTGCCTTCAAAACGAGAGCGCGTTTAGACTTTAACCAAAAACCACAACCCCGTGAGATGGTGGTAAAAGGAAAGAAGGACTTGATCACACATGGCATGGTGCATTATTGCGGCTCAGCGTCCAGGCCAAAACTTGTTAGACAACAAGTCCATCCTTCAATTGGGCTTCACTAGCACTCTCGATTCCTAATTACAAAGGCAGATCACAACAAAGCACTCAATACATGAACGGGGAACGATGATTCTAAATAACTTTTTTTTCAGTTTCTGATCTACATTTTCTGAATTTCATCACAAGTCACTCGCGGTATCCGCCACCTAATGCATATGTCAGATGAGTGAATTCTTTAGTTCCTGGCATGGACTTACACTAGGGGTTCACGTTTGAACATAGATATCGTATTTCATAACAGGATTCAGTAAAAAATCGTCATAAGGTCTGAGGGTTTTCGATTCCGTCGTCCCCTTGAATATCAAGGTCCTGAGACCAACACTGACGATGGTGGTTGCTGTGAACCCAGCAGTGTCAGAGATCGAGGGGTCGGCAGTGGCACTGATGATGGAAGTCTTCGCTACAGAGAAGCCGGGTCCGCTCGGCCAAGCGGCAAAGGTATTTCTTGACCGGGAAACAATCTGATGGCTGGTACCTCGCCAGATTTAGATCCGTAAATGAACACGATTTATTTTGCTAGCGTTTGTCACGCTGACGGACAGGCATTGACTATTATAGTAAACTCATTTGATTATTGGTATACTTACTGCGCTATCAACATTGTTGATTGATGTGATAAGAGAGCTTTGAACACGATTGTGGGTTGGTTTGACGTTTCTGCAGATGCTTGCGCTGGTTTATGTAGTCTTCTATGATTTGACATTATTTGTCTGCAATTGCCAGTGACTGCCGAAACGGATATTAACGGTGTCACAAGTACAAAGTTTTTCACAGTACTAGACCCGCATGAGATGGCAGGGTGCATGCTTCCATTCCTTATAAAGTGGCGAGCTGAGAAAGGTACGAGATACATGTCTAGCAGTTCTCATTAAAGCATAGCTCCTGACTCACTCTGGCCGTGGAAGCCCCTAAAGCACCACCCCATTCATGTGCTGTGTTCGTCTTTGCTGGCGCGTCCTGCTGTACAAAGTTTATTTTGAGACAACAAGAACAGGAAGCTGGAAAGAGAGAATGATTTACACCAGAGGTTCCGAGTCTCTTCACAGGCCCATCCACAAGCGCTAATCTCTAAACCTAGTTACCACCGTTTTATCTTTATCTCATTTCCGGTCTGCCAGTCACAAAGATGTTAAACGCGTTTAGCGCGTTCCTCCCACCTTCATCGCCTTGTGTCGCCCTTTTCCACTGTCACGGTGGTACCTCAGATTCCGTGATATCCACTTGTAATGAATGATAGTGAGAACATGCTTTTTGTGTTGGTGAGGATTATGCACGTTTGCGGTAGCATCCGTTGGCACCGGGTAATGTTTATGTGCCACTGGAAGGATAGGGGGATGAATGATGAGCCGTGCGCGGCAAACTTGGATGACTATGAGTCGCGACGAAGATGTTTAACTGTGTCGTGCACATGGTACGATAGCCTACACTGAATATACGCACATGGTACGATAGCCTACACTGAATATACGCACATGGTAGAGCGACAAATGTCTTTAGTACCCCTCCTCTTGAACGTGCGTCCAGGCCCGGAAAATGGTCTGCCTCGGTGTCAAGTTGCATCATTGTCGGTGGAAAAGGTTGGAGGTTCTTGGTCTTAACGCCGCTCGATATAAGTGGTAAAGGGTAGATTTGAGAAAAGCTCCGAAACATTGTACAGTACGATATACTAGTGTGTGATATCTGCATAAGGCAAGTCAAGGATCGTGTATCCGCGAAAGGAAAAAGAGCTAGGGGGATATATAGAGACGGCTGGGTGAGTGACCATGTGACATCTTCAATCTTGGACTCTTTCGTGAGCATTGACGCCATCTTGCAGGGCCAGGTTGTGTGGTCCGGGTCATCGGTATCCATCTTTTTGTCTGATTAAAAGTGAACAGGTGTGATAACAAGGGGAAAGGATTTGTGGCCATTCCCCCATTCGTTCTATCCAGTGTTCAGGCAGCCGAGGCGCATTAGCATAGGAAAAGTAGTCGGTTTGTTCAGTATGTCAAGGGAGCAACATTCGATCGAGAAGAGGAGTGACCCGCACCTGACCTTTGAACCCTGCGATATGCGTCACGTCAGTTCCACAAAAGTGTACAAGCGTCCAGATGGATGGTGCACCTATGGTGCCCCCATCAATAAGCTCTCTGGGTCGACCATGTTCACCAACGGCATTTATCCACCGGCGCGCCTCCACCGAATCCAATCCGCATACGATGAGATCGAATTACACTTGTCCTGTATCTTCGCAAAGTGCCTGACGTGGTTGACACCACAACGAAGTAAGCGGAAATGGCGGCGAATGAGCTTGCGGTGTGACGTTAATGTTGGGCACGCGTTTTATGATGAACTCTGCAGCGACGGTAGCTTTCCTCCATATTTTTGTTAAAACAGTCCTAGGGTCTGTATGTACGTACATGCTCACCTAAAAAAGAACTGACGATTCAAGTTGCTGATGTCTTTGCCGTCGTACCTGGTGTCCAGCCAGAAAGGCAGGGCCTGTCTTCGGAAGTTCCAACGACTTCCGACATCGAACACTGATACTATTGGACTTGGACTCGAGTCCGGATTCTACAAAATCGTCCTGGGAGACGGTTGACGGCATGATATCTTTGACACTGGTTTGATTGTCTAGTCGATACAGTTAACGTAAACAACTTTCTTCATGCTCTACCTACTCAGCCCATCCTGTTACTGTTATGATATAATGAGTGTATCCTGGTCAAAGAGGTTTTCCTGCCGTGTCACACCACTTCCTTGCTGATGCGCTGTGAAAACGCGGATATGTAAAATAAGTCTTGATGTCTGCGGCAGAAACAACACTGAAACGATGATAGAAACGTCAAAGATACGGCATACCGAAAGTGAGTATATAGTTATCATCCATCTATTTCCGGAAGCGTTGAGTTTCGATACAGATAGACTTCATTTTTTGAGCACTTACGAGCTGCACAGCAGTTTAGCAGGACTTTCCACAACAACAACCAAAATCAAGACAATAACTAGAGCAACTGCAGATAGAGGATCATTCCCGTCATTCAACCGATGATGAAAACCTTACCTACGAGCCTGTCCAAGAATCAACTTGGTGAGAATTCAATGTATAAGAATCTCACATGAAAAAGTGCAATGTGCCATCCCTGACAAATGTAATAAGAAGCGGTGTAGCACGCATGTTACTATGACGACACTCCCTGGCTTCTTTGATAAAGCTCCACAATGTCATAACGCAAAGAATGACTTGCGACTCGATGTTGGTTAGGGCATCGGGCAGAGCATGTGCACATACGGGCAATAAGAACGTTGGGGATCCTACCATGGTCGGTTAGCAGTCGATGACAGATTCAGGACATGGGAAATTGCTTACCATGCAATTAACGTGCCTCTCGCATCATAACCGGAGGCAAGGCAGCCAGGCCAAGGGTAACTGGAGGGTGCAGAAAGGTCAACTATCATGGAATTAGCGCGCACGGTTACAACTAGGTCTGTCTGCTTGGTGTTAAACTTTGCTCTGAAGCAAATACCAGGATACGAACCGCAAATTGGCCTATCATAAACAACAGTTGAGCGGTTAGATTTCAGGAGCATTAACGGTCGCACCGGCCTGCAAAATCACGAAGAATACCAAGACTATGTAGAACGGTCAACGACAATTGACTGATCTCTCAAGGTCTGCTTACGGCTACGACATTGGTTGTATAGTGCATATACTCGTAACATGAATATCACGTTTGAAAGCGTCGTGAATATGATGGGTCCTCCGCTATAGCGAGATTGGCGTTAGCTTGCATTCCGGTGTGATATACCAACGTACTAAGTCATCCAAGCATAATAATGCCGACAACTCGATGTCTGTTAGATACTGCTGAAGCCATCACTTCTACCAAAACTCACGCTTGGTAGAGATCTGACGTTAGATGTCTAACGCTAACACCTTACGAAGACAGAAGACATACCTTAATTGAATTTTGCTTGAGTGAGTCTGCAACACTATCGATTGAATATGATACGCCGCGATATTCTCCAAACTCACAGGTAGTCATAGTTCTGTCAGTAGAACCAATTAGCGTTACTAATATGATGCTGATAGCACTTACACGACGTAGGCCATACCATAATACCGAGCCCACAAATACGCCATTTTCGGGAAAGTCCACTTAGATCTGCGAGCATACCGGTATCGGTCATAGTGAGTCCGGCGGTGTTCAGGTTGTTACCTCCAAATGTAATTAATCTGAAAAAAAAACGGTCAGCACTGGCAGGGATGAATGGAGTTACTTACTTCGCGTCCCAAGGTCAAGACGAAATCGTAGACGAGAAGAGCACACGAGGCCACTTGGGAGAGATGAAAATTCGCCGCGGGACGGAGAACAAGCTGCCTACTGATCCCATAATTGGCGGTGAGAACCGAAAGTAGAGCACGGAGCACTTCTTGTTCTGAGGAGTCATCTAGAGAGGTGCTCATGGCAGGAAAAAACTGTATTCAGTTCATTCCCTTCTCTTTTTAGCTGTTACACAATGCGAAGTCGCTAACTCTCACCCCTTTCAGCTTCGGTGAGACAATTGATACAGAACCCATCTTGTTTGGGGAATGTAATACCGTAAGTATCGCACATCTGTGCGTTGGACGACGCTAAAAGTAGAGCGTTATTTGTTTGGACCTATTTGCGTGCATTTTTGTTCAACTTATCCTCACAGTGGTGCTCTGCATCACTTCGGAGGCTATACATCAGGAAAATACTATTTTGGCTTATGTACTTTGCATACTTAAAGTTACTTTTTTGACTTAGCTATTTTATTGAGTAAGGTGTGAGGTAAAGTATTAAGACTGAAAAGCAAAGTAAGGCAATATGCAATTAAGCAATCCAAAACTGTTCATGACAGTCTCCGAAAAAAGGCTACAAGAAACGATAAGTCACATCTCTACAATTAAGGTCTATGGCTCATCGCATGCATCTTCTTCATCTGCGTCATAACCATTGTTGTGCTCAACGCTGGCAACACTGAGGCTATACTGACGCTGACTGGTAAAGCACGATGCCTTGATGTTACTATTGTCCTCGTTATTGGTGTCGTAACCGTCGTCGTGCTCGGTGCTGGTGTCATAGTACACAACGCTAGAACGCGGCACATAGGTACCATTGTCCTCCACGTCATCATAGCTGTTGTCGCTCTTGCTGTTGCCGCTCTCGATGACAACCGTGTTTTGGCAATTGAGACGGTCTGCAGGTTCAATGGCGCCTGGATCCAATACGTCTGCATGCAGAGTGAATATGGGCTGAGGGACTGTTAGAACGATGAAGAGATTGGAGTCCAAGCACGCACCGAAGAACCGTCACCATGCTCGCTACCCCCACCTCCCCTCCCCTCCCTCCTTTGGATGCAGGTGCTTGAGATCTGCTAATATAACACTTGTGATTAAGAAACTGAGCCATATACCCACGTTTCAGTGTTGGAAGACATCAAGGATACTTTTTGTGCGATTTTGGTGTGATGGTTGGATTCAAGGGCTACTTGTTGGTGAGTTTTCGCGGTCAAATGGGTAGATAACATCATACCCGGTGGCTGCGAACAGTTGTGGTGGTTGTAGAGCAACAGGGCTAAGTGAAAGTTATTTCTCGTGGTCAAGGCAGTTAAGAGATCCACACTCGCGTTAGAATGTGGTACCTACGAACACTGGTTGTGGTAGAAGTAAAGTAAGAGGTAAAATCGGTTCTAGCGATTAATCTTGTACTTGGGTTTTGTGGCTTTGATGGTGGAGGTGAAGCGCTGGATGATGGTTTAGTAGAGTCCTTGCAACCAACGGAGTAAATAGAGTCGTACTCACGTTTGAACACAGTGTAACAGGTATGAAAATGGATGTGGTCCGTAACAGAGGAATCGATAGCGGGAAGTGAAGGGGCTGCAGGTTCACGTGCTTGATGCGTCAGTCGCCTTGTCACACTTGCCTTCATTGTCACTGCCCACCCTGTTCTGACAGATGTGTGTTCCTGATGTGTGTTCCTCCGAGCATTGCAAAGGGTATCTTGAACAGGCAAAAAACGGGCTTCCATCAACCATCGTACCCTTGTAGTCGAGCTCGCAGTATCCCCCTCGCAGTCAATCGCAGGTCAATCTGGGAACCACTCTCATCCCATTCGCCACGGCAACCAAGGACACCCTTCCTTTACCGAATGCTTCAAGCCCTGCCACTCCTAGCCTGGGCTATTGACACCTGGTACTCCACCAAAGTTTAGGGTGAGTGGTGAGCCCTTCGATGCTGGAGACGCTAGAAGTGGTATGCAGGGACCGTGGCTTGCAAAGCTCAGGAACGGCCACGTTACTACAGAGAGCCTTTGCCGCTTGATAGCAAGCCTACTGGAATGACCGGGCATGGCTGTGAACACAGGGAAGACGCGGAGGGTTTGGATGAATGCGACGGCTGGTTACGGCCTTACATTTGACTCCAACAGTCATCACAAATGCGGCAATCGGTTAGGGGGAGGTGGGCGAATCGTACATGAATATCGGTGCACCTTTAGCACGTTATTCGAGAGGAGGAGGTATCGCAAAAGACACCACCACAGTTATGGCAATGGAGAGGATACATGTGTTGCGCTCGAAGATGGAGAGTTTGACAGGGCAACCAAATCCATCACAACGAGAAGCAGGTCGTCAAACTGGGTGGGTGATAACGTACGATACAGAGTGGCCTTCTGGAGTGGTGGCCCAGGTGTGTTTAGGCAAGCGCCTCACTTGAGTTGCTTTACATTTGATGATGGGTTCCCATTCGGGAAACATACCTTTCTCGAGCATAGCAATTGACGACAAACCAATCATATCGGATTGGGCCCCTCGCAGACAAACAAGCTGTGGAACGATCTCCGCAGATAAGAGTAACCAGGCTTGTCGTTGGAATGGGGAGCGAGGGTGTAATTCAGAAGGATGCTAAACTTGACAGGAAGCCATGGCAAAGTCGATCGGCGGGCATTACCGTATTCTTTTCCATAACCCCGCTGCATCTCTGCCCCTTGTTTTCACGCAAAAAACTTCACATAGACCGTCGTCAATTGGGAGTTAGCGATGCAGGTGCAACATTGAACGGGTCAAGGGAAGTTGCATCGGACAACAGTCCTAGTTTAACATAGAATAGAGAGCTGGGTAAAATAACAGATAAAAAATGGTCAAATCGCAATGCCTGGTGCATCTCAAGGGAAACCAAAGTCAAGCAACACGCTTCAAGCCTCTTCCGCTCTGATGCAGCATCCTATTAGATGCCGTGGGCGGGGGCTTCGTTCTGAATGGGAAGGGGCCTGAATCTGATGGCGGTGCATAGAAATAACCTTCGTGTGGCAAGGCAAGTGGTTGATAGGTACGGCATTTGGTTGTGGCAGGGCAGGGCAAGTGGTTTGCCAAACCCAGTCTCCACTGGAGTCCCTCGACAAGCGCCCGCTCACATCGGCAAATTCCCCGGGAAGATAGGCATGATAGTTTGAATGGCGTTTATCTTTGAAGCCAATCTGGCCGTAACCTGGGTGCAGGGAATGGGGCCTGGAGCTGAGCATTGATTGGTATTAACTATGCCCTCCAACGACATGGCTTTCTGGCATGCTGGTGAAGCTTGGCCTCCTTTGCAGGGGCAACCTTGTCAGCTAAACCCCAGGCCTTTCCACCAAGATTTGCCCACTTGAATGGGCTTGGTAATCTTGGGCCGTAAGTCCTCGATGTAGATCCTTTGATTGGCAACAAGCGGTTCCTTGATGGGGAGAGGGAAGAGAGATTGTCATGAAAGTGGATAGCATTGAGCTAGATGGTGGCCAGCCAACCCTTGTGAGCATGACAGGAGGGACCCGATGGGGGAAAACAGGTGATTATAAAGCTGCGACAAACTTGAGCTTGATAGAGAATGGCGTAGCCATGAACAGGAGAGACGGTGAGTAATGAGAAGGTGCCAAGGGAGAACAGAGCAATTTGATCGAAAGCGGAAACGGGGCTTGCTGGCTAATAGGTGTAAAGCTGCGACAAACTCGGATTCAATAGAGAACACCATGGCTATGAACAAGGGGGGTGGTGAATAATGAGAAAGCGCCAAGGGTGAACAGAGCGATTTGATGCACTTGCCAGCTAAAAAGTGATCATTAAACTTGGATTGGATGGAGAATAGTGTAGCCATGAACAGAGCAATTTGATCGAAGGCAGGGACAAGGCTTGCTGCTAAAAGGTGATCATAAAGCTGCAGCAGAGTCGGATTTGATAGAAATTTCCATAGCCATGAACAGGAGAGACGGAGAATAATGAGAAAGTGCCAAGGGCAAACAGAGTGATTTGATCGAAAGCAGGGACAACTTGGCTTGCTGGCTAAAAGGTCATCATAAAGACACGATTAATTCGGATTTTATGCAGAATAGCGTAGCCATGAATGGGAGAGATGGTGAAAAAATGCCAAGGGAGACCTGTTGATGGTCAGAATCGGACTGGAGCAAGCAAGAAAGAGATACAGACGGTCATCAGCGTCAACCTCCCTACATGCCTGCTCATGTCGACAAACTGCTGGGTACTAAATCACGCGAAACGTCTGTCAACATTTGTGTGACACGTGGCATGGATGAATCTGTGCGCCGCAACAGTGACGGGGACTGGGAGAAGCGCGGTGTGAGGTAACAGAGCACAGTTGCAGACCTGCAATCATGAAATAACAAATTTGTGCATTGATCTGCACCGTCGCTAGACTACAACAAGTCGATAAGCTCCAGGTACTATGGCAGGTTGTGAATGACGCACCATCAGTAGCTTAGGATTAGACAGCCTTCAATGCCTCGCGTCCAACTGATCCAGGCGGTCTCGTTCAGCTCCAGGGGCGCCGGTGGAGATCAAGTTGTCAAAAAGACTTTTGCCGCAGCAAGTCCAAACCAAGCAACAGACGGAGTGTACTAGACTGTGTACTGTTCTGTGAGAGTGAGAGTCGTGGTGTGATAACGTTAGTCGTTATGTGCGTGACATTCAATACTAGTGCTTAGACAGGATGATGAATGAACGAGTAGCTGTTACAGTTTTGTCTTCGTTTTGTCTTCCTGTCTCAGCGGACTGTTTCATATTCATCATTTCTCCTTAACTGCGCACTGTACAGCCTGGACGCTATCTCCTTTTGTAGTTACCTTCGCATTTCCTTTCTCAGGTAACCATAGCCTTATTCCTTTTATTGGTTCCATTGTTCTCTGATCGTATATAAACCCCATGTACCATAGAGTAACTCTAGTTCCAACTTAGACGAGTTTTGCTCTCAACAACGATCGACTTGAACGCTTTTCTCTCTCATCGCTCTCAAGGCCTTCGTCATCATTTGACTTAGCGCCTGAACTCTTTGTCCAGTGGCTGGGAGCGGACCAAGACTCTGCTTGTTGCTGTTGACTTAGAACGAACCACGACGAGGGCATCGTCCGTAACACAAGTTGGAACTCAGGAACCGCTCAGTGCATCGTCACTAGCCAGACACCATTGATACCAGGGCCTCTCAGATTAGGCCGCCAAACAACTCTGTTTGCTACAAACAGAAGTACTACCTTAACCGAAGAGAAGTCTACTTCTCCACTACACACAAGGTCTGGTGCTACGTCTCAGGAACAAAGAGAAAGAACCTACCGGTCTCAGAGGAACTCTTCGAAGGAGAATACCAGGAAGGAAAACACAACAACGAACTACCAGGGGAAATTTGGATTCACTGGTACAACGAAGAAAACGACGAGGACAATCAATTGTTCCTACCCCCAAACACCGAACCCGAACTTACTTGGTGGCACGAGTTTCGAGTCAATGAAGAACTCGGAGACTTTACATTCTTTGCACTAGACAAGGAGACGATAGCCAAGTGGAACGAACACAGAGAACAACAACAGATCGAGATCGATCTAGCCTTTGGGGACAAACCGAAACAAGGAGAAAGCTCGAAACAAGGCACAGAACCGAAACACGAACCAGGAACACAGGATCCGAAACCTGAAACACCAGAACCTAAACAGACACCAAAGGAGGACATGTCAGACAAAAAAGGTACAAAAGGAATAAAGGGAATCTCCGTTAGGAAATTCAAAGGACAGCGCTCTAAGGCGAAACACTTCATCAATACATTTGATGACATCTTCGATCTTGATGAAAAGCGCTTTGATACATCGAAAAAGCAAATCAAATATGTTCTCCTTCATTTAGGGGAAGAACTGGATGATTGGAAAGCCAATCTCTGAGGAGAACTAGAAGTAGCAGAGGTGGTTAAAGGAAAATCCGCAGAAAGCGCATTCACACTCTCATGGGATAACTATGACGGCTTCAGGCGACGATTCTTGAGCGACTGGGGAGAATCTGATAGCGCAGCTAGGACCCTGAATGATCTAGATAAAGTCAAAGTGGGCGGAGACATCGACATCCCTACCTACATTCAGAAATTCCGATTGCTCATACACTCCACCGGAATCACAGGGTTCATGGCGCAGCGCATTTACTTTTGTAAAGGACTCCCTGCATCAGTAGCAGCAAAGATCATCGAAAATCCCGCAGTCACCAGCATGGAAACTGCCTATAATGCTGCGGAACGCCTGCACAACGCTTGGGAGACCATGAAATTGATGAACCGATCATCTGGATCAGGAGACACAAAGGGACGTTTCAAATTTAACCGAAATCAGAAACCCTCTGCATCCGGATCAAGGGGAATCAATGCTGTAAGCACAGGACGCCTTTCAGATGCCCAAAAAGAGGAATATCGAAAAACCAGCAAGTGTTTCAGATGTGGAACACAGGGACACATATCCAGGGATTGCCCAAACAAGGGGAACACCCAAACGCCGTCCTACAAGTCCCCCTCCCCACAGAATCGCACAATCAGAACAGTAGAGGAAACGACCTCAAATGAATCTGCCGCCCAACGCATTAGGGCGCTGTTACAAGAACTCCCAGATGAGGAGCGCGAGAACACCCTCCAGGAACTCGAATCCAAGGGTTTTTAAGAAGGAGACGCCAGAAAGCGGTTGACGCCTCCAGTACCATTGAACAGTTAGCACTCGACTCTGTAATTGTAAATTCCAATAATAACAAACGGATTTCCATCACTGTGCAAACAAACCATAAACCCGCTGAAATATCTGCTCTCATCGACTGTGGAGCAGAAGGAAACTTTATTGATGAATGAATATCAAAAGATCTACCAAAGGAACTCTTAAAACAACCGATTAGAGTCAAGAACGCTGATGGAACAATCAACCAGAACAGATTAATCACTCATTGCACTTGCCTTACATACTCTATTAAAGGAAAGACGTACGACAACTGGTTATGGATCACGAATTTAGGAGATCAGGAGATAATCTTTGGAATACCTTGGTTGGAACAACATAATCCTACTATTGATTGGCGAAAGAAAACCCTCCAAATGGACGATGATTCAGGAGACACCAAACCTATTTGGCGCATGGCATTAGACAACAAACAATGGGGAGAAGACGAATATTGGATTAGGGTAAAAACATCAGCATCACAGGCGCTTGAACATCAGGCAAAATGAGATGAAGCGCCGACAACTTTGCCTTCTGAATACATACCTTGGCAGGCCACCTTTGAAAAGAAGGCATCTGAACGTTTCCCATCCTCCCGCCCATGGGATCATGCGATCGAGCTTAAAACAGGATTTATGCCGAAAGTCAACAAAATCTACCCGTTATCACTAAAGGAACAGTCAACTCTTGACGAATGGATTAAGGAACAGCTAGACAAAGGGTACATTTGACCGTCTAAATCACCGCAGGCATCACCATTTTTCTTTGTCTCTAAGAAAGAAAGCGGCGCATTACGACCTTGTCAGGATTATCGATACCTAAACAAGTGGACAATCAAGAACGCCTATCCATTACCATTAGTTTCAGATCTTATGACAAAACTGGAAGGCGCAAATTACTTCACTAAGCTTGATCTGCGCTGGGGA
This sequence comes from Amanita subjunquillea, assembly GCA_020011035.1. Classification (NCBI taxonomy): domain Eukaryota; kingdom Fungi; phylum Basidiomycota; class Agaricomycetes; order Agaricales; family Amanitaceae; genus Amanita; species Amanita subjunquillea. The sequence goes on from JAEBUT010000030.1 coordinate 453,784, forward strand.
TACAACAATGTCCGAATCAAGAAAGGCGACGAATGGAAGGCAGCGTTTATAACAAATCAAGGCTTATATGAACCAACAGTCATGTTCTTTGGCCTTTGTAATTCGCCTTCAACATTCCAGACTATGATGAACGAATACTTTCAGGACATGATAAACGAAGGATGGCTCATTATTTACATGGATGGCATCTTGATTTGTGGGAAAACCAAGGAAGAAGTACAAAAACGCACAGAACGTGTCTTGGAACGGCTACAGGAAAATGATCTATTCCTGAAACTCGAAAAGTGCAAATTTTGCGTTCAAGAAGTCGAATTTTTAGGCATGGTCATCACCCCTGGACATATACAGATGGATCCCGTCAAACTTGCAGGAATTCGTGACTGGCCAACGCCAACAACAGTCAAGCAAGTCAGATCCTTCCTTGGATTTGGAAACTTCTATAGGAGATTTATTGGCAACTTTGCCGCCATAGCAAAACCGCTAACGGATCTTACAAAGAAAGGATTACTTTTCAATTGGACGCCTACTTGTCAGAACGCATTTGATGAACTTAAGCGCAAGTTTTCCTCTATGCCCGTTTTGCGCATGCCAGACCCCACCCGACCATTTATTCTTCAAACGGACGCCTCAAACAAAGCTACTGGAGCAGTACTTAAGCAAGCAGACACAACTGGAACGCTTCATCCATGCGGATTTATTTCCCATGCTTTGACGCTCACAGAACAGAATTACCAGATTTATGACCGAGAATTGCTTGCAATTATTAAAGGACTACAGGCATGGCGACATTTATTGCATGGATCACCACACCCAATAGTGGTTCATTGTGATCATAAGAATCTTTTATTCTATCGGACACCCCAACGATTAACTCCTCGACAAGCACGATGGTCCATGATGCTCTCAGAATTTGACCTGAAAATCGAGCATGTACCTGGTACCAAAATGTTCGAAGCAGATGCCCTTTCTCGCCGACCGGATCATATGAAAGGCGAGGATGCTCAAGATGATGTGACAATGCTACCAGATAGCAAGTTCATTCGCCTTATTGCTACAGATCTAGCTCAAGAAATCAGAGACGCCACAGCCCTTGACAGCTTTGGGCGCACAATCATTGAAGTTATTGAAACCCAACGCGCCCCACCAATTAAATCCAAGCTCCAGGACTGGGCGTTTGTCGATGGAATCATTCGATATATTGACAGAGCATATCGATTAATTGGATGCAGGACTCCCAGACTCACTCACGGACACCTGACCCACCCACAGGGCCACGTTGAAATCCCATTCAACGCTCGTCTCCACTATCTCCCAAAGTATGAAGATCTCACATTTGCTCTTGAAGAATTACCATCCTATCCCGAGGCCATGTCACCTTATCTCCCGTCACCTAACAGACCCCTGAATCACACACGCGATGTATACGCTGAGGAAGTCATCTGTCGGGAAAATCCAGAAGCATTTGATTTAATTCAACGGTTAAGTTGCGCAAACAGAGCAATAGAACTCCACAGATGGGCTGTTGATCAACGATTCCCTGATACAATATCAAGCCTCAGCCGAGCGCTTGAGAGCCTTGACTTCCTGGATATGTTCAATAGCACGGACGGACCTACCGTACCTAATTCACCCGAAAGCTTAACGCCACAGGACCTTATCCCTGAAACAAACGTTGACCATGAGAACGAAGTCTCTATCGTCACCAGGAACAAGTTGAGCGAATCAGAAGAATCTGATGGAGAACTAGAATATGTTCCCAGTGTCGGGGCATCTACATTCACTTACCAATTAGCGAACGGAGAAACCCAGACAGTCAACTGGGATGACAACATCTTCAATTAAAGATAAAAGAGTGCCTTTGCACAACGTTAGAACCCCAATTCCCTACCATCGAAAAATGTCTTTCTTCACCACCATCGCCTACTTCGCTGCCCTCGCCTTCGCCCTGTTGGTCACCGCATGTGGCCACTACTATATCGAACCGGTTAACCTTCTCTCGCCCTTCATCGCAGCCGCCCATGACTTCCCCCTCGAGGTCTTCGTTGAGACCACTGTCACCATCGACGACTTCGATTTTGCCGACCTTCCGGAGCTGCACGAACATCCTGCAGCACTCATTGAACCCGCCACCACCACCATACTGCCCATTGTCGTTCGCCCTCGCAACGCAATGCTCCAAAATGTCAGCGATCGCCTCGCCAAAATTCTCGTCCTCTACGCCCAATTTGCAGAACCACTAGACTTTGTCACTGGTCTTACCATCACCACGGACCCTCATTCCCTTACCCTCGAGGAAAGGGATTCAGCATTAGCTCAGGCGAAACAACTGCAACTAGCAGTTTGTAGTCTTCAGTGGCGAGCAGAGACAGCGGCAGCTGACTTAGGCAACGTCGTCACTTGGCTCGAGTCACGGCAGGATCACGCTTGGACAACAGCATGGTAGAAGTTGGCGACTTCTTGCATACGAAGGGGGTAATGTTACAGTTTTCTCTTTGTTTTGTCTTCCTGTCTCAGCGGACTGTTTCATATTCATCATTTCTCCTTAACTGCGCACTGTACAGCCTGGACGCTATCTCCTTTTGTAGTTACCTTCGCATTTCCTTTCTCAGGTAACCATAGCCTTATTCCTTTTATTGGTTCCATTGTTCTCTGATCGTATATAAACCCCATGTACCATAGAGTAACTCTAGTTCCAACTTAGACGAGTTTTGCTCTCAACAACGATCGACTTGAACGCTTTTCCCTCTCATCGCTCTCAAGGCCTTCGTCATCGTTTGACTTAGCGCCTGAACTCTTTGTCCAGTGGCTGGGAGCGGACCGAGACTCTGCTTGTCGCTGTTGACTTAGAACGAACCACGACGAGGGCATCGTCCGTAACAGTAGCGTTGTAATATCAAAATAACCCACAGAGCCACCAAACAGACGAAAGCGTAGTAGATTCATAGTACACCATGAACTTTATAGTACAGCCTCTTAGAGGGGATCTGTGCCAATGAATGACGGGTTGACTTGGAGTAGCACTAGCATTATAATATCAAAATAACCCACGAAATGCAGTAAATTCTTTTATCTTTTTCTTCACAAGCACAAAAGGAAAGGAGTGACATGGGATGACTGCTCCTGACTATTCCCAATGATGGCACGGCTACTTTTTGACCATTTGGTTTTACTGAGCGTGACATCATGCAACCGTACTGATTTACTGGAGGTCAAGCTAATGCATCCAAGTCGTGCCAGCCTAGTATACCACAAGGGTTCCATCCACAAGTTGATGGTTCTATTCAATTAACTAACATTAAAGGTTGCTACTAGTGTAAAAAGGGGTTGGGTTTGAACCTTGCGCGCATCTGAGCAACTTTCGGAAAAGGTATCAGGAACAATTTAAGGGTTAGCCAAAGGAGGTGAAGGATAACAATTAAACGGATCATATATAGATAGTACCATACCAGCGTTCATCATGCCCCATGCATGGCTACTAGTTGCTGTCCCACTTTAATTCCAGATCCTTCGCTTTGACTGTGCCATCTTCAAGCTTCACGTTCTGGGCAAAGTTTGGCCCGTTTTTGCAGAGCTCTTGGAGTTGACAATCGAGGTAGACCTTTGTGGCCTCGATGATTTTATTCCACCTTGGTTGATTGATTTTCCTCAGTTGGCCAACAAAGTAGTTGGTGGAATGAGACCAATTATTGGAAGAAAATTTCCAGTACTGCCTTCGACTGTCAACTTGAATATCAAAGCTTGGCATTGATTTTGGCCTTGTAGTGTCTTGCAGGACGCCATCTTGCCAAAGCATCAATGCACACTCAACCTACCGCATCAAAGCCATAATCAATGTAGGTCATGTTTGAGATTTGAATTGGGAACATACTGATGCTGTTGCCAGTGCCATGGCAGCAATTGGCCTTTCCGGAGGGGGCAGGCCTGGAAATTTGTGGCTCTTGCCGTTGAGCGTTGATAAGTGAGCCGCAAAGGTGTGTAATACAAGCTGGCTGCAGAATGGCCCACTTTGTTCCACAACCTACGCATTAATGATGGTTAGTACACCTGTATTTCCATGAATGTACCACGTGCCTCGTTGTCATCGTTCGTTTCGAGGTGCTTGTAGACGAAATTCCTGTCGTCAAGTAAAACGCCCACTGCCGCATTTTGAATGGTGGCTGAGTCAAGGTTGTTCTGATCGAAGTATTTTCGAAGCGCCTGAAGCCCAGCATCACCGATCTTGTGACGCCAATCGCTTGCCTTCTGCCTCAACTGTTCATGGCTGTTAGCACTGTGGACTCAAACAGGGTCACCAAGCTCACAAGGGATAGAACAGGATCGTTTTCTACAAAGTTGTGAGATTGTTTACTGCCCATGTAGTAGTTCCATATAATCTGGAGATGTCTCAACACAGTACCATTGTTTATAGTCCATACTTCTTCAGTGCAAGCCATGTGGGCGCGATATGCACCCAGGATAGTGATTCTCCAGGTGACTGAATCATTTCTGACAGCATTCGGAAGATTAGCGTCGTTAGTTGGGCGCTTGTGTCTTGCCTTGGAGTTGGGCTTGGCATCCAGTTCGTCCGAGGTATCCTCTAGCTCAACCACATTGGAATTGGCCTTTTGTGTGTCCTTTGGAGAGCGCTTGCCATGCGACCCCGACCTGTTTTCGAAACCCAAATCATCCTGATCCGAGACTTCCTCGGATTTATCAACTGGTTTTGGCTGCTTACTAGACGGAACCTGGTGAACAGGCCTCGGTCTGACTTTGGCATCTTTTTGATCGGTGTTACTGTTCTTGGCCTTGTTGGCGGAATCGACCTCCTTCTCAACCTTAGCACTACACTTTTCTCTGGGTAGCTTTGGGGCTCCTTTTTTCTCGATTTTGACTAAAGACTTTGTAACAAGTTTAGCAATATATCTAGTATAACGAAAAGAAGCACATACTTCACTCGTAACACGTTTGCCCTTTTTGAGTGGACTTGATAACATCGCTTGTCGTTCAACTTCTTGATCCTCCTTGAATGCAGGTAAACTGGAATTTGAGCCATTTGCTTTGGCCTTGCCAGCAGCATGCTGGCGCGCTTTGTCCGTCCTGCCAAAGAAGCGTAAAATGGCCTTGTTGAATACCATAAACAGGTCATGAGAACCGATGATCACTTACTTGGGATCAGAGACGTCACTGGCACGTTCCTAAAGGCTTTTTGTCACACACTGTATTGCATATCAACAAATGGTTGCATCTCTTACCTTCTCCCTCAGTTGTTTCTTCAACTCGTCAATCTCTTTCTGTGCTTTCTCGAGTGCTGCTTTTTCCTTGTGATGGCGGACTTTGACCGGTGACTCAGGAAGTTTTGCTCTGCGACTTTTCTGATTCTGTAAATGAACGAGAGCGCTTCTTCTTACGTTTGTTGGCCTTGGGTGGTTGTCCCATGGCTTTGCTACTTCTCACAGCATCTGTGTCAGGTGAGCCTTGATCATGTTTCTTGTCATCATGATCGGGCCTCTGATCACTGCGGCTGCCAGGCTTCGTGTGTTTCGACTTAAGCTTATCCAAGAAGCTACCAGCTCGGGGCTTTAGGATGTCCTCTGTGATGTCCAGGATGAATGCCCCTTCCCTCTTTAGCATTCTTCCTGTGCCCTTGGTTGTGTTGTTGGGCTTTGCCAGCTCACCCTTGTCCTCTGTAGGAACTTCCTCTAGTAAGTCCAATTTAGCAAGGTTATGGGTCACATGTATACATTTGCTCACCGTTGTCCTTAGCTGCATGTCTTTGACCGGTTTGGATAGGGGTCTTTGAACCCTCCTCGTCGTCGAAGTTAAATAAGGCTTATTCGCTCATAAATGTATGCCACTTTATAGCAGGGGCCTTCCTTACCAGTGGGATCACCTAACGCAGTTGTACAAACATCCTCACTGGACATGATCCCATCACCTGATGCCGGTAAGCAGAGGGTACCGTGCAAACGGTTCTATGGCTCACTCTGGTCCCCAGTTCCCACTTCTTCCCTATGTTCTAGGCCAGGCTTGGCAATACCTTTCTGACTGGCTTGCTGGTGCTTAGATGGCGCCTTTTTTGGCGTCTTTTGACCCTTTTCCTCATCGCTTGACGTCAAGCCTCATTGCAATAAAGGTAAGGACGATGGTCATCAGAACGGCACCTATACTCACTTGAAAGTTCCTCAGACCCGAAACGGCCTTAGTATCACAAATCAGCAAGCTGCTCTTACTGAGCATTATGGTTTACCTTTGTCAATGGTTGCGGAACCGAGTGCAGACGTTTGCACCGCATCTTCAATATCCATGTTGTCAGAGTCTGTATCAGTATTTACTGGTCTGCATCTGATTTTGCGCCCAATTGCCATCCAATACTCACAGGATCCGCCCCCATCTTTTTGCAGGTGAACATCAACTTCCATGTCGCTGCCCCCCGTCTCCTTCTGCTTTTTTTTCGGCGGTTGTTGAAGCTCCTTGTCAGTATCTGATCCTGACCGACGCTTGTGAATAAGGGACAACGTCTGCTAGAGCATCAAACACCAACTTTTTCTACTGCGAGGAAGCTCAGCATTATCTTTTTCCATCTCGTCCTCAACCTCCATGTCCAACCTAGCTAGCGCCAACTTGGCCTCTGCCTTTTTTTCTTCTTCAGCCTTACCAGCTTCTTCCTCAGCCTTTTTTTGGCCTTTGTTTTGCTTTCGAGCATTTTTCCTCTTGCCTTGCTTGGAGGAATCACTGCCCTCATCACCTGAGAGGTCTATGTGGCCAGGGTGTTTGTCTGCATTGGAAGAGCGAGTATTGACCATAATGTGGAATGTAGGTTGAAGTGGCTAATTACCATCACACGGGACGCGACTTATATATATGATTATGTCTGTTCAAGGTCTTACCAATTTGCTTTAGAGTTCACCGCTCCGTAAGGCCCCAATCTGAAGTTGCTGTCCCTGCCCATCCCTGCCAATGTCGCACTTTCCCTGCCTCAAGGTTGGATGCGGAAGATGGTTTAAAATGCCTTCGCATCGCTTGAATCATATGAATGCAGCCCACCCAGGGTCATGCACTGATATCCCACCGGGATCACCAGCTGTGATGCCAAAGGTCTCTGGCAGGAGGCCTCTGGCAGCGCACATTCCTTTCCTCTCCGCTGCCTTCCCTGATACTTTGGAACCACAGGCCGCTTCAGGCTCCAATATCAACGAAAGACACATGGAAGATGCCCTTTTCACGGGTTATCCAGGACGTGTAGCTTTGCCAGAGATTGAAATGGCGGACGCCGTGTCGCCAATTGCATCACCTATTGAGGGTCGGTTTCTACAGGCCAGTTGTGCTTGTTTTGCTAACCCAGCATGCAGTAGAACAAAATGGAAGCGTTAGCAGGGGTCATTCCCCAGCAGCAAACGAAGGATACGTTGAGGATACTGTTGGGCTTTCCGCAGCCTATCCAGAATGTGTGGCTTCTCCAGAAAGTGAAATAGCGGGCCCTGTGTCCCCAATCGTTTTGCCTATTGAAGGTCACTGGTTTCTATACAGCGGTTGTATCCGTATTGCTAACACATCGCATAGCGGAACAACATGGGGGCGCTAGCAGGGGTCATTCATCACCGATTGTCTTGCCTATTGAGGGTCGGTTTCTACACGCCATCCTTGCAGCCTTGCTAATCGGGCATATACTGTGCAGTGGAACAAAATGTTAACGCCAACAGAGGCCGTTCTCCAGCAGCAATGGGCGGCACTGAAGAGAAGAAGAGAGCAAGGACAATGAAAAACGGTTTTGTGGCATTGATGGCCGACCGTTCTATAGGCAATATCACCCTTTTTTATCTGGTAGGCTCTTCAAGATCCTGTCAACTACGTTTGCTGATCATACTCAAAGGCCAACCCTGCGACGCTCTAGGAAATGACCTACCCTTGGGTACACCTCCACCTCAGGACAGCCCAAGACCAAACGATTGGTTTCCGTTTGAGAGCGGGGGTCAATTTGAACTTGCCGATTTCCTATATCGGAGAGAGCAGATGTCCGGAAACAACATTGACCTGCTCTTAAAAATAATGGGTAAATTGTCAGGCGATAATGCACCTTTCAAAAACCGCGAGCAGCTATACGATACCATTGATGCTATTCCTACAGGCAATGTGAAATGGGAGAAATTAACCATCAAGTATAATGGCCCTTTGCCTGAAGGTGATGTGCCGCACTGGATGACAGTCGAGCATGAAATATACTATCGAGACCCATGCTTGGTCGCAAAAGCAATGCTCTCGAACAGAAACTTTGAGAATGAAATCGATTATGCACCTTACCGCGAATACGACGCCAATGATTTGCAGCGTTACCATCATTTCATGTCAGGAAACTGGGCATGGAAGCAAGCGGTAGGTCACACGTACCCTATGAAATGGATTTTCGTTGACTTGGGCCTTACTACAAGACCAAGCTTGAGAACGAACCAGCATTTCTTGGTGCAATGATCGTCGCTGTGATCCTTGGAAGTGACAAGACAACAACATCAGTTGCAACGGGCGGTAACGAATACTACCCGCTTTACATGTCCATTGGGAATGTTCACAATGGCGTTCGGCGAGCCCATCGGGATGCTGTTGAGGTTATTGCATTCCTTTCAGTTGCCAAAAGTACGTGCACTTAGATCAACTGAGCCAATCAAGCCCTCATACCTTGTAGCTGCCAGGGAAGGCACCGATGATGCCAAATATCGTCGCTTCCGTCGTCAACTTCTACAATCCAGCCTAGCAACGATTTTAAGCCCATTAAGACCAGGTATGACTAAGCCTCTGGTCGTGAGCTGCTCAGATGGCCATTATTGCCGTGCCATTTTCCGTCTCGGGCCATACCTGGCTGATTATCCGGAACAAGCAGTGCTCGCCAATATTGTCAGTGGCTGGTGCCCAAAGTGAGGTTGCTTTCAAGCTGTATCCATAACAACAGCCGCTAAAATGACATATTAGATGTGAAGAAATCGATCTAGGTTCTGGAGAAGTGGGTTTGCGGCGGCTTCAGGCACGCACCGAGATTCTTTCGACAATACATGAACTCGCATACCTCTGGGAGAACCGCGGCATAGTGGGCGATATTGCGGTAGGTACCTGTATAACTGCAGGAGGTTCATGCTTACATAATACATTGTATAACAAGCCATTCACGAATGAATTTCCACATGCAGATATTCATGAATTAATTGCTCCCGACATATTACACCAAATTATTAAGGGCGTTTTCAAAGATCATTTGGTCACATGGGTGGGAAAATATCTGATTAATGCCCACAGGAAGCGCCAATACTTGACGACATTGATAAAAGGTAGGGTTGCATCGTATGGCTTTTTCATGGCTAATTTATCATAGGATATCACTCACACCTCCATTTCCTGGCTTGAGACGTTTCCCAGTTGGACGCGGCTTCAAACAATGGATAGGCGATGATTCGAAGGCTTTAATGAAGGTATGCAGTCACATGTATAGAAACGGATGAATTGCAGCTGATTCTACTTACTGACTAGGTGTACATTTCCGCCATCCAAGGGCACATTCCTAACGATGTGGTTCGCACGTTTTGAGCATTTCTAGAAATCTGCTACATTGTTAGGAAAGAATACGTGGGAGAAGATACCTTGGTGGAGTTGGATCATGCGTTGAAATGCTTCCATAAATACCGACAAGTATTTTTGGATACCTGGGTCAGAGAACACTTTGATCTTCCACGGCAACACGCATTGCTACACTATCCAGAGCTTATCCGATTGTTCGGGGCGCCGAATGGTCACTGTGCGTCAATCACCGAGAATGCACACATCAGATTTGTCAAGGACTTTTATCGACGCTCCAATTGCAACCACCCGTTACTACAAATGTTAGAGTCAAACACTCAAATGTTACAGCTTTCCACAGCACGCCGAAAATACATCCACCTTGGCTTGCTGGTGAATCCCACAGTTCCAGGTCAGTCCCACCTCTACTGACTTTGCAACAGTTGCGCTAATATGCAAGCAAGATCCCGCTGATAAAGTCATCAGATGCATTCAGAGCAAATCCACCTCAATTGAGCCCACTAGACGTGAGCCTGAAGCTGAGAATGATGATGAGATAATCGATGGCCCGCCGCAAAAGACCCATGTAAAACTGTCGAAATACACCTGTAAGCATAGCAATCCACTCGAGCTTTCTGGCTACACTCGTCCGCCGAGTATAAGCGTTTATTTGTTGTCGGACAATAAAACCGTCACACTATAGTTCTGTGGAGCATCTATAAAAGCTTCATTCTACGTTCCCGGTCTACGCAAACCGAAGTACCTAACCCGGTATATAGGGTTACCTGTGCACAGGATACCAGTGCCGAATTAGTGACACAATACGTCACTCGTTTTGTGGGACCAGCCTCACCAGCCCCTACACGCGTTAAATTGCCCTGGTCTAGGCCCCTGAAGGCTATATATAAATACTTTGTACCCATTCGTTTCGTAATCCTTGAGAGTAGCCGCCGCTTGGTCACGCGCTCTTGAGAAAGGCCGTACTCATTAGGAGTACAGTGCTATCTGGACAACCGTTCGGCCCCAGATTAGTATAGTCATTATCTTTGAATACCAAATCCAGTAATTAGTCTACCTATATTGTATTGCAGGGTGAGGGTTGAGGACCCTGACTGCACATCCCAAACAAGTGACAGGTTAACCCCTTCCTCACTTTACGTACAATTGAAGACGAGGATCTACGAGGTATTCTTAGGCGACACGGNCGTCTAGACGCTAAGCCACACCCCCACACTCCCCCACCAACCCCCCCCCCCCTTCCACCCCCCCCCCCCCACCCCCCCCCCCCCCCACCCCCCACACCACCCCCACCCTCCACCCCCATTCCCCCCTCCCCTATCAAACCCCACCCCCCACCCCCCCCCCTCCCCCCGAACCATGACCCCGACGGTACTGAAGAGCGACGAACAGAAAGAGAGCGTCAAGGTACAATCGAGGTTGAGAGCAAAACTCAGCTTCTAAGTTGGAACTCGAGATTACTCTATGGTACATTGGGGTTATATATGATAGGAGAAACAAAGGACACTATAAGCGGAATGAAACGATATGCTACCCCCCTAAGCCAGGAAATGCTGAAGTGGCTAACGCAGGACTCGTAGCGTTTCGAGCTGTATAATGTGCAGTAAAGAACATGCATGGCTTACAAACAGTTCTGCCTGCGGACAGGCGGATGAAACGAAATGGAGGAAACTGTAAACACCGGTATCAACGACGATGGGGCGGGGGGTACGTGTGGAACGCGGCTGCCCACGCCTTGGATGACTCCCCCTCTTCGTCTGTGTCATGATCTAACAACATTGCTTGCACCTCACTCCTCAACACTGGCGATTGTTTGTGCCGCCTGTGCCCGTCGCCGAAAACATGACTTGGATACTATCGGTCCTTGCTGCCTCGTAGTTGACCCAGTCAGTGTTGGTAGCCCTGTTGTGCTCTGAGGCATTGACCGCACCGCTGGTTGTTCCAACACTGTCAATCACTTTTGAGGCCATCGTCCCCTTCACTTGCTGGGCCACAGATGCGTACTGTTGCCAACTCAACGCCCGCGCCCCCCACATAAATATGCTGAGACCGGTGATGAGTCATTGATGGCTTGATGCTAACCACGGTACCCTACCCTTTCTTGTTCACAGCGCTTGCATGCGTCTACGGTGTGTTCTTCGAGATTTGCGAGGCATGGAAACTGTTGAAGATTGCAGCTTTCACCGGCTAATAACACCCGGTCGACCGTCATGCCGTATTCCTTCAGCGAGTGACATTGCGCTTCGACGTTTCATATTGTTTTTGGGCGGCGTTACAGCCCGAGTCGGCCACTGCACTTCAGGTAAGCCACTTGGAGTTCAAAATATCAAATGGCAGGACTACCGTACCCATTGAAAACGGAATAGATGGCCGTTTGAATTTTTCCAACAGAACGGCATTGGACTCTTCAGAACGGAAGGGCCTTTGTAGCCGTGACGGTTGCACTTTGAGGAGACAATGGGGTGCCCAGCGTGTAAACTTTTTGATGTAGGAGCTTGCAAGTTAAATTCCGAAAGAATCTTGCTACGCAATTGCTGATATTTTTGAAAACTTCGGAATCTCTGACAAAGTAAGCCCCTTTAGCAACTTGTTAGCGATATGTAAAACTGGACTAGTTAACTTTACCAGATCCTTGGGGCTTGCCCCGCAATAATGCCAGCGCAAACCATATACCAAAACGCTGATCGCTGGTCAAGCCTTGCCAGGCGGGGCCGTCAGCCATTCCAGGCCTCGGTGAATTTCACTCGGGCTTCGGTGAATAGTTGACCCGTTCGCGAATTCTGACCATTCTGCTTCTCGCTGCGCGAAATTATCGCCCCTGATGGAATTACATTGGCCAGCTCTCCGCCAGTCGGTTTCAATGTCTACCCTCACTTTCTTTCTATGTACTACATTTTCTGTTAACACCACTAATGGCATTAAACGATGATATGATTCTAAATGTTGCAATCTGATAACAGGAAGCTATAATGTTAAGCACCGACGTCCCATTCCCGATTTCCTCGTTCCACTGGCGATCTGTCGGCTTCTCGACTGCTTTGGCTTCTTCTGCAGCTTGTTTTTCTTAATGACGCTTTCTTCACTCGTCTGACAATTCACTCAGTAGGTCACGACTGAGCGGCAGCCACTTATCAACAGGCAACTGGACGCAACAGCGCGTTTCCAAAGACGCTGAGGTTTGAACCGTGCGATTGCGTATCTTGCCTGTTCGCGCATGGTTGGTTTTGCGTTGATTTTGACGCTGCGTTGATCTGAGCATTCAGGCCGACCGTCAGTTATATCAAAATAGTAATCGTTGATGTCATTCATATCTTTGCTTTCTTCGCTACGGGGGCCCATTGCTTGCTTTGCGCTCGTTGCTGGCCGCGGTTGCGGAATTTTAGTGTTAACATTTCGTGACGATTACCATGCTAATATTACAATACGCCCCATCGAGACCTTGGATTCTTTTTACAATCACACACACAGGGGGGGGGGCTTTGTTTGGCAGCGACACCATTGATGCGCTGGTAAAATTTATGCATAGAGTGGCGGAATGAGACAACGGCCGTTGTTAGAGTCAAAGCGAATGAAGTTATTAGAGTCGTTTGGATTCGCCTGCGTATTCTGTCGTGGAGAGGTTTGGGTTGCGCCTGCGGTCCTGCCGTCTGGGGCCCCAAGACATCATGAATTACTAGATTTGATTTTCATGGGCGACTTCACCGTCAATTTCTACATCATCTGGGTAGATGTCCCTGAACGAAGCCGCTTTTGTTCGTGCGATATCTTCTTCATAGTCATGATCATCTGGGTTGCTACCGCTGCGGTCTTGGGGGGTCGATAGGCGAGCCCTTTACACATGAGACGACACCGCACTCCGCAATTCATTTTCTGTGGCTCTAATTACGCCCTGCCTCTTTGTTTCTGTTCAGGATCATACAGTTATTTCGTTTTTTTCCCCTTTTTTCCTATCAAAATGGCGCGGAAGTACCTTTCTTTGATTTTAACTGATGCTGTTTTCGAATCCACATTCTCCATAAATGTCCTAGCAATACATTAGCATCCGACCCATGTTTCTTACCTAACGCTTATTGGGATCGATATTCAAAACCCGTCGAGCAGCCTGTCGGGGACATAAAGACCGTCGCAGGCTCTGGATGATTACATCTTGTGTAGTCCTTTTCCCATATTTTCCCGTCGGCGATAGGAAGCTGGGGGGTGGGTGATACTGTTTGTTGTTAGCTGGATCGTCCTAATAATACTGTGCAATATCTTTTTCACGAGCTTTTAGGTATCATCATGAGCGCCGATTCTGGATGCATTTCTTCTGCATCTCGCCAATACCTCGGTTATCGCCTATTACTTACTGACATGATCTGACGCACTCACTATTTGAACACAAAAAGCCGTCTATTCCGTCCTTACTACATGAATTTCCTTCCAATAAACTTCAATCCGTCGGCGGTTGAGTTCAACGATGCGTTCGAAGCATGATTCGTGCGACCGGGATATGGCAATGCAGGTATTTCGGATTTGGTGGGGTGGTCATGCTTGACGATGAGAAGCCAACACAAATTCTTTCCTAGCGGATCGCCAGGTCCCCCCAAGACGAGTGGAAGACGCTGAAAACCTGCCCTGGAGATTGTGAGGGCACCACAATATCTCTGCTTCAGAGAACAGATTCCAGGCATTGAGGAGAGCTACCGATTTCGCCGCGTCAGCTCGGTTAATCCAATAACTGGAATGATCTTGAAAGATTGGACGATTGACAATCGACAACGACAATGACAACGAATTGTATGGAGATGCGCACCGCTGAGTGCCCAACGAGGACCGTCTCCCCCCGTGAAACATGCATGACCTGTTAGTAACTTGCACAGCTCAATCAATGCAGCCTTTGTGCCAATTAATTTCAAGGACATTAATAAATACCATTGTCACGGTTGCAACGCTAGCTACTACAAGTGTTTCCTACGGTTGTGGCCCGCAGTTCCTCTGAGAGTGTGCGAGTCTGGCCACGTCTGCGCCGAAATTTCCCAGCCGTATTATGTATGTGTGTACTTTCCACCAGCCGCGGTGCGCGCTTGGTTCAGAGCGCACCAGTCCTGGCGAACTTCGCCAGCGATCCGACTTTTTTTTGATGATAGAGAGCAGTTATCGCGTGCCCCGGAACCACTTCCTCCCGACGCGCTTGGTCACTGCTTGAATTTTCTATTGCAGCCCGCTGCTTGGCCCCTTGGGATATTGACTCGCCACATATCGGTGTTTAACACCCGAATCTCCAGGATGTGCCGGTGACAATGCTCAACTTGGTGTCGCGGACGACAGTACCCTTCCCACAGGTCCACTCGAACGTGGCGACCTTTGCGGGCGTCGTTTGTAGGGTCCTATCTGTTGACGGCGACTCGTCTGCTTTGACGGGATGCCAGCGTGGGACGACACAGACCATGGTCGCCGGGCTTTCGTTTTCGAAATGAAAAAGGGTATGGCGAGGCGATAGCAAAACGGGATTTTGCGACGTAAGCCCGTCTTTCGCCCTCGGTTCTCGTTCTGATTTCAATTGTAGAACCTAATGTTGCGCATTTCGCTTGGAAAGCTTCGTCACGCCGCTTGCTAGGCCATGTACGACCGACTGCTGCTTTTTCCTCCGGTACTTCCAAATTATCGCTCAGGATATCGCCACATTCTGTGAGAAGTCGTATATGGGTATGGATGCCATCTACGGGTATTGGCGTTACTACTAATCTTACTCCTGCCGTACCATGATTCCAGGACTAAACCATCGAGCGGGCTTTGTTCTTACCCGACTGCCTTTTCGCAGCAGTCTGTCTCGTTATAGACAGCCACCGGCACTAGATCCTACCACCCCGGTTAACACCGAACGCGGGCAGGAGGCTTACGATGCCCTGTGGCTCGTTACTTATATGACTGCTCTGCGGCACTGCTGACTTCTCAATATCGACCAATGAACCTGCTGAGTCCATCCTCTTTTTCCGCTCTCGCAACCATCGTGCTCGCCGATTCCCTCGTTCATTGGCCTATCCTCCGGCAACACACATTAAAGATCCATCCAGGCCAAAAATTGACCGTACAAGTCCCGCCAACCCGGAGCACGCTCAACATACCAGACATCTGTATGTGGTATCATCTCACGAGTGACTCTTTACTAGGACCGCTTAAGACGCGCCCATTTTCTATTGGTCTCGCAATTGGTTCTCATCTTGTGAAATGGACCCTGCCCGCCTCCTTTCATCCGTGGACTGCTTATACGAGGGCCCCTACCACCGTGCGCTCACACCATACAAATCACACCTTATCCTCTTTCCATACGAGGAATTTTTTTTACCGTCGTCGTCCCTTCTTTTTTGACCAGGGAAAGGCCGCCAGCGAAACGTTGCTTGGCCGCCCTTTTGGAGTAAGTTTATATCACCTTCCGCATTGCCTATCGTTTGTATCACTGAATGGGTCTCTCTTCAATGCGCCATCCGTGTACTTTTATCCTCTTGCGGAAGCCGTCAGCCATACCACTTGATTGCTCGTTTTGAGATGACAATGGACTTTTCTGCACGTTATAGCAATATTCTGGCCGTTCCCACCTGGACATCAGACACGTTTTTTTCATCTTTATCATGTTCGCACTGTTTTCACCGAGTTTTCCATTCATTGCAGTATGCCCCTTCGCGTCAAAATAAGTAATTCTACCCTTTCCTGCGTTCCGATCCCCCATGCACATTTCGATTACCAAACCAAAACAAGTTAAGACTCTTCCCATCTTTCATCTGCTCTTCATTGCCTAGACGGCGGGAGTACCCAGTCGTCCATTCATACCCACTGGAAGGCGAATCCACCATTTCACAATGTTACTTCAGGAGGCCGGGGCGTCCAGGGGTATTCGTTCTGCCGGAATTGCCCGTACAGGAGTGGGTCCTTTCACATTACCGTTTAATATTTCCACGTTACGCAGACTTAAAGGGACCTCACAGTTGCTGATATTTGTCCAAAGCGACCTTTGTTAAATGAGGGTCATTTGCGGGCCTTCTTTCTCACCATATCGAGAAAGCACTCAATGAGTGAAGCCTAAACCGACACATGCTTGAAGCTGGGACTCAAGCGGCCCAGCTCTCAGCCGGGATGGTCTCAGCGCCATCGGTTTGATTAGCTGCAGGTTCGCCTGAAATCCCGGGACACTGTTACATTCACACCTGGGATTCATGGCAGCGGCAATAGCGAGTAGCTCCATGCGAACACGGGGCAGCCTGTCGAGTTGTGGTACACGTTAACCTCTTCTTTGGCTCGCCTTTCAAACTGCTGAATTTTCCCCATGCCCAGACCTCTAACTTGTTTACCATGGGCCGGTATCAATGAAAACTTAATATCCATCTCCATCGTTCCCACGTCCCTGTCCAAAAGACTAGGTTCTGGGGGGCTTTCTTTCATGGCCACCTGCGCCGCTTCTCATAAATGCAGTGACATTTGATTCCCCATTTTGTCATTGGCATCTGGCCCCCCTTGGTTTTCACCTTTGTGACCCCCCGGATTCATGTCACAACCCTTCGCCCTAGGCCACCCCAGCCGAGCCAATGGACGGGCTTCTTCGCCTTGCTTGGCTTCGGAGGTAATAAGGTATGCATAACCCTTCCTACCATCCTCTACATTCCTTTTTTGGGTTGCCTTTGGCGCGCCCACCTGTGTCTGGTTGCGGGTTTGATGGCTGGGGTGCCATGGGCATCGACCCTGCCCGACCGTTCCGCCCCCTCTCCTTCCCCCCCTATTGCAGCGCTCCTGAGTCCCCCCTTCCCCTTTTGTGGTTTCCTTTTGGGCGCCCATGACTGTTTGGGCAGGTGAGTGGGTTGTGATGGGCCACGACCCTGCCCGACCGTCGCCCTCCCCCTTCCCCCCCAATTGCTCAGCGCCCTCCGTGTTCCTTTTGTATTTCCTTTCGTCGCGCACATGCTGTTGGGCGGTAGGTGTGCCCTGTTTGTGATATGGGCACGACCCTTGCGACTTGTTCGGCCTTCTCCCTTCTCCCCCCTATTTGTTGCCACCCTCCATTTGGCCTGATCCATAAAATGCATCTTTAAACAGTGCGCTGATATCTCTATATGACAGCCGCTGCTCATACATACAAACCCAGAGGGCTTCCTGTTGCATCAAAACAGGCCGTCTCCATCGCGAATTCTTGAGGAAACCGCCTGCTTTTCGAGGGCTCTTTGATGTGGATCTTACGTTATTACCGAGGGCTCAGAGGCATGGTGATTGGGGTTGGCAGTTTGACACATGCCGTTGACAGATGGATGGGCCCATGGCCGTCCCCCGTTTTCCCTGCAACAGGGCCGCAGCAATTTGGGTGCGTGCAATGGACGACCCAGCCTTGGCAGCCGTCAGTCTGTCCCAAGGAGCCATCCCGGCTGCGGAGGTCCAGCCCAGCCCAATTGCATGGGAGCCATGTCAGACCATTGTCATGAAAAAAAAAAAACAGGCCATACTCGCCTCGCCCTACAGGTCCTGCCAAGCGCCGCCACGAAAGAAGAAACAGCTGGAAAAACCGGCGTGGATCTCAACGGGGTGGTGTTGTGAAACACCGCAAGGACGCCCAGCCAAACGGGTAATTCCAGGTTGAGTTCAGCCTTCTCAACGACGCCCCTGTTCTCTGCACCGGGGGCTACCGTTGGGAAAAGAACATAGGACATGCAAAGGAGGGGTCACGCTGGACGAGGCTGATAGAGAACGGGGGGCAACACATTTTACCTGGGATGTAGGTGGGCTACCCCTTACCCACTCTCCATATCTGAAAAAAGGGTTGCACATGGCCCCACAGTGCCCAACGTACCCTTTGCTTGATTACAGAGGGCTCACGTCATGGCGCCTCGCTGCTGGGCCGGCCAAAGCGAGGGCTGGAGAGGCCTAGCGAGGCACACTTCAAGTGCTCTCAAAATAAGGAGTTGCTTACTTTAATGCCAGGCCATGACTAGGCATCCGAGCAGGCTGGCCTTTCCCATCCCTAGCCCATGCCTATCCTATGGTGGCGGGGCAGGGGTGCCGATCTCTATGCTTCTTGGCCTGCCTATCCACACAAATAGTCGCCCCCGATGTCTGCGGCATCACAACGACCGGAGGCTTGCCCTTGAAAGATTATGGCAGAGCGTTCATTTCCGCGGATTATGCAACTATGCAGTGGTTCTGGCACCTGCCTTCATTCTCTGCCCTCCCTCTGATCTTGATGTGGCATTAGCTGGTTTTCAAGACCTACAATAAAAGAAACCCCGATTTATGTAAGCGCACCGTTGCGTGAGCTTTCAGGCAAGAGACCAGGCCTCAGGGTCCTCTATGACGACCGGCATTGGGGTTTGGACCTTGAAGATCGTTTCACCATGGCTGTGCAGGCAAATGGCTTATTGTCCCCTTCTTACCAGATACCCTGAACCTTGCCCAATCGTGGTGCAGCCTCACCCCTCTGTTGGGGACTTTGATGCCATTGCGTGAGCAGCTGCGTTCTATGACACCTTGGGCTGGTTGTTGATCTTTCCTGCGGGCTCAACCATCCTTCTAACCCTCTGCTTTGTTTCCTCCCCATTCAAATCACAAACATTTCATGAATGAAACCGGGTCACTCCCCTCGTTCAGTATGTTGCTGGGTGCCTCTTCAGTGGGCCGGAGAACGCGCGTTCATGTCCAATGACACGAGTGGGATTGATGCAGGGCGGCTTTTGCTTGCCTCAGATGAAACAAGGCAGGCCGAAAATGACGAACGGTGGGGCCCGATCCATAGGGATGTTTTTCTCAGCTTCCTGCTCTTATGCGCATCACTGCCTATTTGTTGCATTCTGTGTTCATCCTTAACTGCCCTTCACCAGCCCACAGCATCAGGGTTACGGCTGTTATTTATTGAGTGGGGGTGCCTATATCCGTAAGATTATTGTTCGACCTAATCCGTTTTTGTTACTACTTATCCCAACAACATCTCATTTTGTCTTCTGCGATTAGAAAACTATGATGCTCAAGTTCTTCCGGTTGACATCAGAAAAGTATACAATGACTCCAATGTGTCATCACTTCCAGATCTTAGACACCGAACTCGGTCGTCGTCAAACAAGGGAAGTCAATGTGGCCCCTGCGAACTACTGCATTAATGCCAACAATGGATGCATGCGGGCTTGCCATCTGGTTTGCGCACTTGCTCTACGACCCACCTCCATTTAATTCGCTCTGCTCATCTTCGAGCTTTGTGAACCCGTGAACGCTGGGCACAGGATGTGCTTGATGCCCTTATATTGACAAAAGGTGCAAAACAACGGCACGCGCTATGTCCACGGCGTCATCACCTTGTCAATAAGATTGCCGTCATCCGGTCTTTATGTCCACGCCAGGTTGGAAACTGCCCTCCCGAATATAATTTTCCCTGCCGCATCCTGCCGCTGCCGCTCGACGGTCGCCTTTAGGGGAACTATATTACTGCGGTTGCTGAGTTGTAGACAGCAATATTTGATGCTATGGCGTCGATGCTATGGCTATTAAGTTTGACTTCCAGTATTGTCGTAGTAGGAAAAGAAGTTCGGTCTGTCCTTTGCCGTATAATCCTGTTTACTTTGGCTGGTTTTCACTCGCTTTGCTGATAGACAAAGTGGGCATTTTGATAGCCCCCTGATATCAAGCCCCTTAGCCCAAGGGTCCGGGCGCGAGCGTGATGCTCTAGTTACAAGCAGTGGGGCAGTAAGTGTGAAGGAGTCGAGTTCTACTATCAGGACTACCCTTGTCGTGACGACTTAGGGCCCCAACAGCAGACTAAGAGTAGAGAAGAGAGAGGGTAGGATGAGAAACCCGAGAGAACTTGACTGAGGACTCTGGGTGCTGGTTGCATGGTTTATATACAATACAGGCTGGTCTGTGCGCTAACCCCTACAACCCTAAAGGCTGTAGAACCCTACGCTAATAATAGTCCTGTATGAGTAAGACTGCTGCGCATTGACTGCGGATTAGTCAGCAGGCATGAGTCATCGGTCCGGTAGTCCGTAATCTAATCTAATCGTTATCTAATCTAATCTAATCTTAGCGCTGACTAGATAAGATAGACGCCGACTTAGCTAAGTATTTGGCTACCAACTACAAAGAATACAAAGGAAAATGAATATAAAATGACTTAGAAATTGGAGCGTTCGATACAAGTCATGACAACAAAGGCTGTGGAATCAAAGCTACAGATGAGTTAGGGTATACATACTAGTAAAATGTTGTTTCAGATTGGCTTCTCATTCCGAGTCTGTTGCTGTCCAGTAGTATGGTTCAACTGCCGGTGTGCGTGCCAGCGACAGAACACTGGCATTCCCTCCAGCCTGGTGCCTCGCTGAAGTAATAAAAAGTTTCAGGCGTCCACTCCCACAACATTTTTCATGAATAAAAGCTCCTCAACCACTATCCCTCTACTGCATCTGCGGGACCTGTGCCAGATGCCCCACCCAAGTAGCAGGTGAGCATGTTCAATCACCAGCCTGAGGTTGGTAATCTCAGTGACTTATTATAACATTGATGTTGTAACAAATGGAATTATTGAAGTCGTTGCTAACACCTTCCTGATATTAGGGGGCACTGCATATTTTAATTGTCAAAACAAACTCGGGAGAATTTGTATCGTTACCGTAAGCCAATTCAAGTTGCATCCATATCTACTGCCCATTGACAGGTTTACAGAACAGCTGGGGTCACCGTGGTGCCTGCCAGTGACCCCCCGCTCCGGTACTAGGAACCCCATGCTTCAATGCCCCTAGCGTCCTGATGTCAGTGTCCCTGGTTCTCCTCGGTTCCACATTAGTAGCAGCTTTTCATTGAGTGGATCCGTAGGATGGCATAAATCTGTTTGCGTTATACGAAATCTAATGATGGTCTTAATTTAGTTGTGCCATGTCACACACCTAAAACATGTCATTGTCACTCTTCCATGTCAATCGCACTGTCATCCACCCACTTCGGACTTGAGATCGTCCTCCACTATCTATTTTTAATTTGGACTCGGTAGAGGTCTTTCCGAGTCTGATGGCTTCCTCTAAGCGCCGGCAAGCCCGTGCTATCACAACCTCCCATCGCGTCTGTCAAATTCTATGGGCGCACGGTGGAAATCTCAAGCGGACGTGACTGTTCCTCTCGCTGGTACGAATGTTTGTCATATTCATGAGCTGTTGATGTTGAACTAATGGGTTGCTCATGTAGGATGCTGCCTTCTTTGGTAATTCACCATCCCATGATCAGATTGAACGGAATAAGAGGTCATGGCATCTTAGCCATGGTAGTCGAGAATGCGAATGCGAGCCCAGTATGGTCAATGGTTACGGTTCAATAGGTGGCATAGCAGAGAGCATGGGTGTGTTGGTGCCATACCGCCTCGCCGGTTTTGATATATAACGCCAGCCTCTCATGTAGTGCAACTGCACAGTGCCCAGCAGCATTTCCTCTCGAACGTGTTTATAAGTTATGGGTGCCAACAGCCTCATAGAGTTCAGGCCAAAAGGAAGGCTTTTCCCTGGAGTCTCAGCTACCCCTGCCTTCAGTGCGTGTGCAGGGGGCGTTGAAGGGCATGCAGAGGATGTAATTTGCATGCTAGCGAAGCGGAGGGTGGCTCGCCCTATGCTGATGATGCTGATGTCCGTCCGTATCCCTTCCGTATCTCCTCCTTGCTTACCCCGGTCTGATTCTGACCATCAACAGGTCACGATGTAGCGTTCCGAACCCATAGTACCAAGCTCTGTCCCTGCCTTCAATCAAATTGCTCTACCCTCCGCTGGCGCTTTCTCACTATGCACCGCCTCTCCTGTTCATGACTGCGCTATACTCTACCCACCTTCTCATTATTCACGGTCCCTCCTGCTCTGGCCACAGCAATCTCCATCAAATCCGTAGCCTTATGATCACCTTTCAGCAGCAGGCTCTGCCCCTACCTTTGATCAAAACGCTCTGCTCACCCTTGGCGCTTTCTCGCTATTTACCATCTTTCCTGCCCATCAAACCGCTCTATTCACCCTTGCTGCCTTCTTGTCATTCGCCGTCTCCTCTGTTTGTAGCTACGCTGTTCTCAATCAAACTGGTGCCTTTACCATCGCTGTTTGGCACCTGGCTCTGCCCCTGCCTTCAATCCGCTCACCCTTAGCGCCTTCTCGTTATTTATCATCCTTCCTGTCTATGGCTACGCCATCCTCCATCAAACCCGGGTCTTTTCCATCACCTTTTAGCACCAGGCCCTGCCCCTACCTTCGATCAAATCGCTCCATTCACCCTTGCTGCTTTCTCATTATTCACCATCTCCCCTGTTCATAGCTACGCTGTTCTCAATCAAATTTGTGTCTTTACAATCGCCGTTTAGCATCCGGATCTGCCTCTACCTTCGATCAAATTGCTCTGTTTGCCCTTGGCGCCTCCTCACCGTTTCACCATTTACTGTCTTCTCCGTTCATGGCTACACCGTTCTCCATCATACCCTGGTTTGCCGTGTCTTGGCGATTACCCTTTAGCCAGCAAGCTCTGTCCCTGCTTTCAATCAAATTGCTCCATTCCCCCTTGGTGCCTTCTCATTCCCACTATGCCTCCCGTTCTGGCCACAGCGGTTTCCATCCAATCTGAGCCTGTCGTAGCCCTATGGTTACATTTTAGCAGAAGGCTCTGTCCCTGCCCTCAATCAAAGCGCTCCGTTCACCCTTGGCACCCTTTCATTACCCATCCTCTCTCCCATTCACGGCTACGCCGCTCTCCATCAAACCCAAGCTTTTTCGATCACCCTTTCACATCAAGCTCTGCCTCTGCCTTCGATCAAATCGCTCTATTCTTTTCATTGCTCACTGTCCCTGCAGCGTTCTCTATCAAATCCGAGCCTTTCGCAACCCTATAATCGCCTATTAGCTAGCAAGCCCCATTCTGCCTTTGGTCAAACCCCTCTGTTAGCCCTTGGCACCTTCTGATCATTCACTGGGTAACTCAGGCAGCCAGAGGCTGTTGTTCAAATGCGGATGTGGTGCTGGTTGTTTACATCCATGTCTCTCAAGATAATACGCCCATGCTTTGAATCCGAATGCCTTTAACTGCAACCCGCAGTATGGTACGCCGCCTTTTCTCTCGATCCTTTCCTCGTTGACACCTAGGCCCCAGGAATCGTACAAGCCGTGGCAGCCTCGGCTGGTTTTCACCTTTGTGACGGTATCATGTCACAACCCTTGACGTCACAACCCTTCGCCCTAGGCCACCCCAGCAGAGCAATGGACAAGCTTCTTCTGCTGCTTTGGAGGTCAAAAGGTATGCATAACCCTCCCCCATCCTCTACGTTCCTTTTTGGGTTGCCTTTAGGTGCACATGTTGTCGGGCAGGTGAGGTGGGGTGCGATGGGCACAACCCTGCGACTTTCGCCCTCTCCTTCCCCCCTATGCAGCGCTCTGAGTCCTCCATTCCCTTTTGTGTTTCCTTTGGGCGGGTGAGGTGGGGTGTGATGGGCACGACCCTGCGACTGTCGCCCTCCCCTTCCCCCCAATGCAGCACCCTCCTTGTTTCCTTTTGTATTTCCCCCCTATGCGTTGCCACCCTCCATTTGGCCTGCATCCATAAAATGCATCTTTAAACAGGCGCTGATATCTCTATATGACAGCGCCCGTCATACATACAAACCCAGAGGGTTCCTGTTGCATCAAAACAGGTGTTTCCATTGGCAAATTCTTGAAGGAATGCCTGCTTTTAGAGGAGCTCTTTGATGGGGACCTTACAGATTACGAGGGCTCAGAGGCAGGTGATGGGGTTGGCAGTGACACAGCATTGACAGAGGATGGGCCCATGGCATCCCCAGTTTCCTTGCAACAGGGCGCAGCAATGGGCGGGGCAATGGACGGACCTGCTTTGGCAGCTAGTAGCCTGTCCCAAGGGGACCATCTCGCTGCAGAAGCTGGCGCATCCTCATCACAATGGGGAAACAGGCCTATAGCACCCTCCACCCCTTTGCAGCAAGGCGCGACAACCCAGCCTTGGCAGCCGTCAGTCTGTCCCAAGGGAGCCATCAGGCTGCGGAAGGCAGCAGCCAATTGAAAGGGAGGCCCATGTCAGACCATTGTCGTGAAAAAAAACAGGCATACTTGCATCGCCTACAGGCTGCCAAGCGCGCCAAGAAACAGCTGGAAACCGGCGTGGATCTCAAAGGGGTGGCTGTGAAACACCGAAAGGAAGCAGCCAAACAGGTAATCCAGATTGAGTTCAGCCTTCTCAACGACGCCCCTGTCTCTGCACCGGGCTACGTTGGGAAAAGAACAGAGGACATGCCAAAGGAAGGGGTCACGCTGGAGAGGCTGATAGAGAACGGGGCAACACATTTTACATGGGATGGAAGGTGGGTACCCCTTACCTTCACTCTGAAAAAGGGTTGACCATGGCCCCACAGGCAAACGTACCCTTTGCTTGATACGGAGGGCTATGTTATGGGCCTGCTGCTGGGCCGGCCGAGCGAGGGCTGGGGAGAGGCCCATAGCGAGGCATTCAAGCTGCTCAAAAAGGAGTCTGCTTACTTTAATGCCAGGTGCAGGCCTAGGCATCAAAGAGGTGCCTTCCCATCCGTAGCCCATGGCATATCCTATGGTGGGGGGCAGGGGGTGAGACTCTCTATGCTTCTTGGCCTTGCCTGATCACACAAATAGTTGCCACGACGTCTGCGGCATTCACAACGAACAGAGGCTGCCCTAGAAAGACTTATGGCAGAGTGTTCAATTCAGCGGATATGTAACTATGCTAGTGGTAGGCACCTGCCTCTTCATCTGCCCCGCCTGATCTGATGTGGCATTAGATGGGTTCAAGACCTACAATAAAAGGAACCACGACAATGTTAAGCGCACCATTGAGGAGCTTAAGGCAAGAGACCCAGGCCTCAGGCATCCCTATGACAACAGCGTTGGGGTGTACCCTTGTAGATTGTTCAACATGGGTGAGCAAATGGTATTGTACCCTCATACAGATACCATGAACCTTGCCCAATCGTGGTGCAGCATCACCCCCCTTGGGGACTTTGATGCCACGGAGGGAGGCCAGCTGGTTCTATGGAACCTTGGGCTGGTTGTTGACTTTCCTGCGGGCTCAACCATCCTTATACCCTCCGCTTTGTTACTCCATTCAAACACAAACATTTCATGGAATGAAACCAGGTACTCAATCGTTCAGTACGTTGCTGGGGGCCTCTTCAGATGGGCAGAGAACGGGTTCATGTCCAATGAAGAGTGGGAGAGAAGGGCGGATGCTGCTCAGATGAAAAAAAGGCAGGCAGAAAATGAAGAAAGGTGGGGCAGATCCATAGGGATGTTTTCTAAGCTTCCTGATCTTATGGCATAAACTATCAGGACTACCCTCGCCGTGACGGCTTAGGGCCCCAACAATAGACTGAAAGTGAGAGGAGAGGAGAGTAGGGATGAAACCCGAGAGAACTCGACTGAGGACTCTGGGTGCTAGTTGCATGGTTTATATACACTACTACATGGTCTGTGCGCTTAACCCCTACAACCCTAAAGGCTGTAGAACCCTACGCTATTAATAGTCCTGCATGAGTAAGACTGCTGCGCATTGACTGCGGATTAGTCAGCAGGTATGAGTCATCGGTCCGGTAGTCCATAATCTAATCTAATCGTTATCTAATCTAATCTAATCTTAGCGCTGACTAGATAAGATAGACGCCGACTTAGCTAAGTGTTTGGCTACCAACTACAAAGAATACAAAGGAAAAATGAATATAAATGTCTTAGAATTGGAGCGTTGAATACGAGCCATGACAGTACCCCCTTTTTAGGATTCGGCTTCCTAGACGAACTAAAAATCTTCAAAGGATAGATGTCCTCCTTTATTTTCGCGCTTCCAACGCATATAGACTTGCCAAGCCCAGAAGGCTTTGGGCGGGAATTTCCATGGGTCTTTACCCATTTCATACTGCTCAATCCAAACTTCAACTGAGCGTGACATTGTGATGACGGGGTGAGGAGGGCGGCGTGGTGTAGGTTTAGGTGGTTCGGGAAAGATGCATCGTGAGGATTGCTCACAACAATGGCCTACGTTTGAATGGCCACCAATTGTAAGTATGGTTTGTTTGGAACGTTTATTGTTGCAACGATTTTTGCCCATGCTGACAAAATACAAATGCGTGTTGTGTGTTTTTTGGTCTGGAAAGACTTTTCGCAACAAAGTGAAGCAGTTTAAGGTCCTACTCCAGGACCAATCCTTTTTAGTTTTTTAAGCATCCGTTGCAATCGCATGGACCATCATGATCTGATGATTCATTTAGCTGTTTTATCAGCGATTGACCCTTCCATTTTTGCCAGTTTTTCTCCCATGTTGCAGTTTCTGCTACTGCATTAACATCAATTCTGGAAATGGTGTTTCCAGGAAATTCTGTGAAGTTTTCGTATTTTCGGAAGCTTAATCCGTCAAAGATTGTCCGAGGTCTTTACACTCCCCCACGTGTTCCTCGTGGAGTCCACGTGGAGTCCAGGCACAGTGCCTGGACTGTCCTTGCATTTCCACATATCATGATTTGGCAGGAAACCCAGCCAAAATGGACCTGGAATGTGCCTGGACTGTGCCTGGACTTCCTTGCATTTTGCAAGGACTAGTCCTGCAATTCCAGGGAGTCCTTGCACCTGGACTGGGCAGGGAGTCCCTGGAGTCCAGGCACTGCTGAAGCTGTCACATGTGAGTCACAGCCCTGACTGTCACAGCCATTATGTGCCCAGCAGCAGATGGTCTGTGCACACCAGACAGGTATATAAAGACAGCTGGCAGCACCCAGTTTCTGCCATTCCCCCTCTTCGAAATTTGATTAGTAAGCCAGATCATGTGATATAGAGATTAATTACATAAGTAGATTAGTTTTAGTAATGTAGATAAGATTGAATATACATTGATTACATAAGTTAGATAAGATGTACATTTTCCCACAGTACTAAGTACACTTGATTGTCACAATAACTGTCACATTTCCCACGATTTCCAAAAGTGAGAATCATCACATGACCTATTAACAAAAAATGTAGAGGGAGTGAATTTGACCCTGAATATGAAAACCAAACACCTGTAAACCCAGTATTCATTGAGATAATTGCAAAATACTATCATGACTGCGCATTTTTTGGCACAGCCACAGCATACTGAGGTACAAAAGTCACTTTCATGAGATGATTTATTAACAAAAGTTGTAGAGGGGTTAAGTCTGATGCCAGTGATGTCATACAAACATTGGTGAACAAAGAACTTCCTGAGATATAAGCCATTCTTTCAAGCTTTGTTTCACAATGCTGATATGCCATACCAAAGTCAGATTCATGACATGTTCTATTAATGCAAATTGCAGGGAAAGTAAATGTACTCTCAGTGGCAGTGATATTCAAATATCTGTAAACAAAGAATGTGCTGAGATATCAGTTATTTCTTAATTTTGAGACAATGTTGGCACTGTTAAGACTCAGCAATGTAGCCATGCTCAGTTGGACTTGAATCAAAATTATGGTGACTTGCACAGGGTTTAAGGCAAGCCAGTAAAGACTTGACTCAAGATTGTTTCTCTGTTACAAACAAATCTGTTTTTATCAGGACACTTGTCATGAAAACTAAGGGCCCCACTTAATAGTAGACTGAAAGTACAGGAGGGTAGATGACTAGTTGACTAAGGGGAAACCCAAGAGAACTCAACTGAGGACTCTCAGTGCTTGTTGCTCAGCTTATAGATGTTCCAGGATGGTCTGTGCACTAAACCCTATAACCCTAATAGCTGTGGAACCCAATTCTGATGGTAGTCTGTTTGAGTCAAACATAATGGACAGATAGGTTCTGTCTGTGTCATAGTAACTACATAATCAGGCCTGATATCCAATATCTAATCTAATCTAATCATTATCTTATCTTAGATATTTGGTTATTGCCTTTAATAAAAACAATCTAAAATGACTTAGAGAAAAAGAGTTTGAGATGGATGCTCAAGGGATAGGCATGGCAGCTTACTATATTATATTTGATTGCCTTCTATTCTTTAAATAATATCTACTGAATCAAAATGGTAACAATCAAGGTCCAGGTGAGATGGTGAGGGTGCTGGCATGTGATAGTAGGTGCTGGTAGGTTGCTGATGGTCCTGCTGATGGTCCTGCTGTCTTGGTCTCCAAGTTTGAGCCAAAAACAAGACTGGACTGGATTTTCAACTGCTACTCTGGATGAGTACCAGGAGTCTAGGTACAACACATGGGGGAGTGTAAAGTTCTATGATGATCATTTGTAGTGTACATGGCCAGGAATCAACAGAAAAAAAATCAGTTTCCACTTGTAGGGAGTGAGGTGGGAGTCCAGAGGGAGTCCAGGGATCAATGTGGGGGAGTGTAAATTACTGGGAGAATGTAGAAAATGTGTCTAAACACTGTTTTTGCAAAATATATACTGTACCTGGACTCTACAAGGACTGAACCTGGATTCCCTACAATGACCTTGCTTGTGCCTGGACTGAACCTGGACAGTCCCTGGAGTGCAGGGACTTTACCTGGACTCCACAAGGACATGTGGGGGAGTGTAAAGTGCTGGATTGTCCTATCAATAACTCGTATTGCTCCGGGGTGTTTGTCGTAGAAATGCTTTATCTTTCTTTTTGCATTTCCTAAATGTTCTTTTGGCTCCCACGAATTGTGTTCTGACATGTATCCTTTCCATTTAACAAGATATTCCATCTTGTTCCTTTTTAACCGTACATCGAGGATTTCTTCTACCTCGAATTCTTCTTCACCGTCAATTTCCACGGGTGGTGGAGCTGCCATTCTTTGTCCTTTCATTGGTTTAACGTAAGGACGTATTCTTGAAACATTCACAACAGGATGAATTTGTTGTGAGAAAGGTAGACTTAATTCTACTGCATTTGACGAAATGATCTTTTTGATTGGGTAAGGACCAATCCATCGTTCTGCTAATTTTCTGGTTGGGCGACCAGATAAGGAGAGATCTTTGGTTGACAACCAAACTCGATCTCCTACTTTGTATTCTGGTGCTTTCGAACGTCATCTGTCCGCATATAGCTTCATGTCATCCTGTGATTTTTTCAGAGCTGACTGTGCCTCTTCATGAATTTCCTTCATTTTCTGCACAAAGTCTGCTGCTGCTGGGTGACTTCCTTCCTTTCTGGGTTCAATACCCATTCTTGGGTGTTTTCCGTAGTTTACGAAAAACGGTGTATGTTTCGTTGATGCCTGAATTTTGTTATTGTACCTAAATTCGGCAATGGCCAACCATCCCAACCAATCTTCTTGTCGGTGGTCTACGAAAATCCTCAGGAATTGTTCTAAGTCCTGATTCATTTGCTCTGTTTGTCCATCCGTTTGTGGATGGAAGGCTGTAGACAAATCTGTTGAAATGCCTAACATTGAGTTCAGTTCTTTCATCATTTGAGCGGCGAACTGAGGGCCTCTGTCTGAAATAATCGATTCAGGGAGACCATGGAGTTTCCATATATGGTCCCTGAACAATGTTGCCAGTCCCTGTGCTGACGTTTCTTCGGATGTTGGGATAAAATGAGCCATTTTAGACATTCTATCACAGACTACCAAAATTGCATTATAACCGTGCAATTCTGGTAACTTTGTTATAAAGTCTGCTGATATATGCGTCCATGGCTTTGATGGTGCCGAATTAGGCATCAACTTCCCTGCTGGTGGTTCTGGGAAATTTTTGCTTCTTTGGCATTTGTCACATCCGGCGACATATTTTTTAACAAATTTAGTGACACCTGGCCACCAATAGTTTCTTGTGACAAGTTCAACCGTCTTCCATTGTCCTCCATGTCCTGCAATGGGGGTATCATGATGGAGTCTAACTATCTCCATCCGTAATTTGTTGTCCTTTGGAACGTAAACTTTTCCTTGCCAGAGGATTAGTCCTTGTTCCATCTGCCATTCTCCTGCATTGAGTCGCCTGACTCCTGCTTTCTTCATAGCTTCCACTGCTTTCACAACTTCTTCATCTTTTTCTTCAGATTTTCGAATTTTATTTAAGATTTCCTTTTCCGATGCATTAACCAACACATGTCCTTGTTGGAGTGCAGCGATTCGGAAAAACTCCGGTTTTAACAAGGTGACTTCCTTGTTATCGTCTTCTACCCCCTTTTTATGGTCTGGCCTCCTGGACAGAGAATCGGCCTTTCCCATAGTTACTCCTGCTTTATGAATTAACTTGAAATTAAATCTGCTGAGGTATAACGCCCAGCGTGCTTGTCGTC